>LUCH01000307.1:15035-109295 GCA_013368495.1 Paragonimus heterotremus | reverse complement strand
TGCGTCATGTGTTGTTTCAACCATTTCGGAATGTGTTCGGCAACTCGCTGAGATAGTTGTCGATCTGTTCTGTTTGTGTAAACGTCACTGTGACTGCAAGTGAACTGATACACAACACGGAAGACAGAAGAGTTCGGTGGTTTGAAATAAACACAACTGCGCATCTGCATACGTTCGAGCCAAAGCATACCTTAATTTGTGTTTTATGTCGTTGGATAGATGGTCACCACTTAATATCAAGTATACCAGAACATACTTCTTTCGAGCTGTCAGTGTGGGCTCAGTGCTCTTCTTCACCGTATTATGTGCCTCGATGAATTTGTCGGGGCATCCATTTGCTGGTGAAGTTTGTCTGAGCAACGTCCGTGCCGTCTGCAGTGTATCAGGGATGCATATACGCCTAGCTCTATGGAACGGTGTCTCAACTACACCCCGTTTGCATGCAATAGGAGCAAAGCTAGAAAATTGAAGATACTGAATACCTCACGTCACGTTGCGGTGAACTGAGAGCTGTACCGTGCCATCCGCACGTCTGATAATGAGCACATCCACAAAAAGCAAACTATTGTTCAACTAAACTTCGTGAGATAAGGAGAGGTTGGGGTGAATATTATTAAGAAAGTTGCGAAACAAACCGAAATGAGTAACCTCAGTAAGGATTGAAATATCAACAACGTATCGTTTGTACAATAACGGTTAACCTATATAATTCGGGACTTGCCAATCAATCATCCCTAAAACGATGTTCGATAGTGTTTGACCAAACGTTCTAACCGTAGCAACACCGTCTATCTGTTCGTAAGCAAGTCCATCAAAATCAAAACGAGTGTTTTCTGTGCACAACCTATATCACAGTTCTGACTCGAGATAAAGTCAAATAAAAATCAACTGTCTTTCGAAGGGGAACATTTATAAAGTGAGAATCAACATCCACGGAATACATCACTTCGGTACTCACCGAAATGTCTTCTAAGATTTCAGCTAATTCGAAGGAGTCCTTCAAATAATGTGGAGATAAAACTTTGCGGATGGGTTTCAAAATGTCCACTAGCCAACGAGCAACTTTATGGTAATCAGAATTTCTCAGGAACACAAAATCGGGCGTAGGGACCCACCCTGCTTGTGTACTTTTGGAGCACTTCTGGATCGGAATGCTTCCATACCAACTAGTTTCAACTGTAGGCAACTTCAATTATTTCATGCGTACCAATAAACCGAAGATTGTGTAAAACGCCTGAGCTAATCAAACCCGTACTACAACAGTG
This sequence comes from Paragonimus heterotremus, assembly GCA_013368495.1. Lineage (NCBI taxonomy): Eukaryota > Metazoa > Platyhelminthes > Trematoda > Plagiorchiida > Troglotrematidae > Paragonimus > Paragonimus heterotremus. The sequence continues at coordinate 108,030 of LUCH01000307.1, read as the reverse complement.
TTGGTTTTCCACTGTATCATGCTTCATGATACTCATTCTGACGTATGCTTCGTCCCTGCTTCAGTTCATGGAAGCCCGTCCAGTTACTAGCCAAGCTCTTTTCAGACCAACAGTCGGCTGTGCAATCACCGCTTATAAAAACGCAATTAGTGAAGATGTTACGTAACTACCTCACGACAAACTGGTGTGGTCGAACACGATCTACCGCAAGTTGTAGCTTTCCGCTGTCTACGAGAAAGCGGCCATGTGAGGCGGACCATGTCCCTCGACAAGTAACATGACACCTAGTGCTTCGGTTTATCAACTTAGTCACTCTGCAAAGAGGTAGGCTGGTGGTGACGAAATACCAATGACAAAGAAAAAGCCTATAAATAATTACAAGGACATTATGCTGTGTTGATTTATGGTCGTTATCGCGAACACTTCAAATACTATGATGGCTGTCAACAACACCATCGCAAGAATAGTCTTGATCACCAACAGCAAATTTTCAGCCTCAACTGGTTCAACAGGAACACCACGACCACCACCAATATCAGTATAACTAATAGCCTTGTTTCTCACCCTCCTCCTTCTGGTCTTAGTAAATCGAGGTGGTAAGTACTCTAAAAGAAAATATACTGTCAGGTGACCTTCGATTGTAGAGTGTCGCGAGGATTACAATAATAAAAATAATCCTAAATGATTATACGTCGAACCGAAGGATGATAAAAAGGTACTGACCGTTCAGATTATAAGGTAGAAGGAAGATAAAAAGTTACATATTGAGCTATTCAGTTTCCGATGCCGTATAACAGAACGATCATAAAAGGACTGGGATACTGTGAGACATTTCGGAGCTATACAACAGCCAAATAACGGTCATCCGAATCCATGAAATCTCGACCAGCTAACTAATATTGTAAGTCTAGTACTAGGTGATCACAAAATCAATCTTATAAGGGTAGTATAAAGAAGGTTGTTCATTTCATAAAATGCCATTTTGTCAGGTGAAATTTCAAGAAACTTCAAAGAATCGGTTAAGCGCGATTTGTTCCTTCCTACTTCAAAAGTAAGGCTTAATAATTCCCACTGAAATTGCGTCACTCGAGTGAACAACATCGGAGGCACGGATTTTAGAACACAGCATACACTATCCTCTGTTTACTCACCGGTTTTAAGTCATTGCTTAGGAAAATCCTTCAAGTAATAACTTGTAGTAGTTCAACTCGCGTGCTTCGAGAAACAGAAAGGCTGCCGAATAAACTTCACATCAAATTTCTTAATCGAGTGTACAGCACATTTTCACAGACGAAGGCGATTTGTGGAGATTATTCGAAGACGGATTTAGTGAAATTGTTGACAAGTCAAAATAACAAAGCTAATTTAAACCAATTCACTGCGGCATGACTGCCGGAACTGTTCATCATAGGGAGCCTGGGCCCATTTCGTACCTAAAGACGTATGGTTTTGAAATATATTTTTCTTTATAGGCATACTCGAAGAAAAGCTTTCCATCATCATCATAGACAGCAATACATCACACCGATGCTTAATTGCCACACAACCAGGAAGAAGAAACAAACCCTGTTTACGAAGAGGGAAGAAAAAAGGGAAAGGGGAGGGGACCTAACAACTCAAAATTACTACGTCTATATTCAGACATACAATATCAAGGCGCCTACACCTTGCAAACAAACAACTGATCTGTAAGTGAAAGTAAGACGTCATCAGCAAGACAGCTTCCCTACGGCTTTCACTGCCCAGCGTCATTAAGTGCACTCACTTCACAGACAACTTGGACAAACGGCGACAACATTCACGCCATTGTGCTTGGTTAGCCGTCATCTCACCTAAAGTATCAAGCCATCGACTCTGTGAGTCGCGAGGGCTCCAGCCCGGGAGACCGACCCGATCTACAGTGCCCAACCCCTTCGTGAACGACGTGATTTGTCTACTCCAGGCCATCGCCTGTCCACCTCGCACCTTACGCCAATCGGTCGAAGCGTCGGCATGCAGTGCTCAGTGTGGCAAACGGCTAGCTGGCATCCTTACTATATGGCCTAACCATCTAAGTCTGTGCAAACATAGTGACTGAATGAAAGAACTCGTTTGACAATCAGTGCTGAACACCCGCTTCCTAACCTCCTCGTTGCTTACTCGTTGGTGCTACCCGGTACGAGCAATTGAACGCAGACATCGGTGGTCAAACGCCTGGAGACGGTTCACGTCTTCTGCTCTGAAGGGCCATGTTTTGCTTGAAGTTTCTTCCCTAAGGTAGTGCAGTATAACGTATTATGCCATCAGATGTTCTTACACATTAGGTCTTCGCGCAACTTTTGAAACACAGCGTCCGTTGGTCTGCTTCTTGGCAATCTAATTGGAAAATCGTTGATGCCTCCAGTAAACTATATCTGAGGGATTTCTTTTCCACACCTAAAGCTCATCTGTAAGAACAAGTATCACAAGCATATTACAAGTAGCAAACATAATAGGTGCCGTTCTATTCGTGTCTGAATTAACCAGGAATAACAAATTGCGCTTTCCTACTTAATTCTCAAAGGAGCTTCTAGGAAGCAGCTAACTGATATGCGTTATAGAATATCCCTGATTACTCTGTTCAACTACAGCCAAAATGTGCGGTTCCTGTGTAATTGTAGGAAGTGTGCTCACTTAACGAATAAATCATATCCCAAAATAAGTCGCACCCTGTAAACGATTAGTTGCAGCGGAAATGTTTCTTCTGATGGGATCCGGAAGAGATAAACTATAATGGCTAATCTAGCACAGTGTTACTTTAGCTGAAATGGTGAATTCATCGATAGACAGTCTCGAAACAAGTTGAGTAAAGTACTATTTCGAGTTCTTAAAGGCTGTTTTCGCGAACTCAGTAGGTCATTCGAGAAGCTATTTCTTCTTACGCTCTTTGTCTAATTCACCACAACTGCCCACAATCCTGAATAATCGATTTATAGTGAAATATGCATACTTTGCGCTTGCTTCTTTTCCGGAAGACATATGTGTTCCATAAATACCGAGCTGTGTGAAAATTAATGATTGAATGCTGTCACTCATGTATGATTAATGTCACTCAGTTCTCTTTCGTTGTATACAGTTTACTTTACAACTACCACTCAAAACAAGTGGTTGTCAGGCCGATTACATTTCATGTGTCAGCTTGCTGTCAGCTGTGTTTGCTGGCCGTCGGAATCTATACAAATTAATCATGGTCGATTTGGAAACGAGGGACTTGTGAAACATATAGAATTCTGTTTGTTAAATCTAATTGTTCCAAGTGATATCATTGTGAATAATGATGACTAGTAGTAGGCATCCCAGTCTAGCTATGAATAGTCTTCAGGCTGAACACATTTAGACTGAAGTAAATATCATAAGGTCAAGTTCTAAAACGCCCCAAGGGTCATCTTTGAAAGTGACTGTAACTGGCTGTCAATTTATTCTACATGGGCATCAGGTGAATTAAATTGTTTACAAGTTAGCGCTTATAAAGTGGACTGTCATAGCCACAGTTGATGTGTTAGTAGGCTAACGGATATGCTAAGGCAACCTAGGTCGATCAACATTAGCCTATCAGGAAAGTAACGGGTGACCACGTAGGTTTTTTATGAGCAGTAGATGAGGAGAGCAGCTTTTCCAGGTGTGTCGGAAACAAACAACCGAATTGCTTCAGTCAGGGTTGTGAAAGACATCAGAGAGCTGACCAGAAGCTGACAAGAAGCACAATAAAATGACACTGATGAATACTGTTCAGGCTTTCGTCCATCCGAATGTTTTACCGATCAACCTAACTAAGTGGGTAGTTGTTCATATGTACATTCCCAGTATGTCAGCGATGACTTGCAACTAGCGTATTCTTACTCAGGTTGACGGAAAAAACTTAAAATAACTTTGAGCCTGCGAGAAACAGAAAATTCACGCCATTCGTTCATATACATAGTTAACAGATCAGTTGTAAACCCAACCTGCACTTATTAGCAAGCCTCTCTAATTCGAAGAAAAACTTGGTCCAGCGTCATCTAATTAATGTAATACTTTTTCTCCTAAAAAGTGATCCCAGCATGAGCTGTCTTTGAGGTTGAAATGTTAACCTTGCCTTCGTTCTTCAACCGAACAAATTTCGTAACAGAGTTTCAGTACTGGAATTTGCGAGGAAGGTCATCACTTTTTAAAGAAGTGGACGCCGAAGATCACGGTCGAACTCGTAGCCTTTCTTTATTCCAACTGACGTATCACAATATCGTTCTAATATTTTTGTGCCGAAAATAGCAACGTTGTAGGTGCACAACTTGCCATCAGTTTCTCAACGGATTCTCCGCCATGAATGTGCTTCTGTCTCCATACTAATGGCGTTTATCACTTCCTTACTGTTGACTTCAATGGTGCAAGTAGTTTATCCTACGCTTCTGCCCTGAACCGTTCTCAGATCCTCTTTTCAAGTTCAGAAAACATTCTTCATGTGTTATCCCTTAATCAGTTCGCAGGAGGCGTGGCCAAATTCTAGTTTCTGACCGATAATCTACTCAGTGCAAGCAGTGGTTTTCGAGAATGGACAGACGGAAGGGCAGACAAACGGAAATGATAACACTTGTGGACAACCACGACTAGTGAACATGGTTATAAGGGTCATAGGAGCTTAGGAAGCTGACTTGATGGTTTAGTGTGTTGTGTTCTTCGCAAGGATAACTCGAAAAGCTAAAACGAAATAAGTGCTCCTTGACAGAAGTCAGCTGGACTGTCTAATGATCATTGGTCTCACTGTTAATGTTGAAAGAAACCTCGCTGCAATGTTGTTTGATAAAAGACTCGATGTAAGGGGAGCACTCTATGTGGAGTTTTGTATAACTGATCAGTGACATGCTTTGACAAACTGAGATTCCTTCCGAGAAAGTGGGGTGGATGACTACTCTCCGGGACCAGAAGAAACACCTCACTCGTAATGTTGCATGGTGATCTGTCAAAGTCTGTCTCAAACGAATAGGAAATTAATTATCATCAAACAACTTAAAACCACTTGAAGATGCTATCTGTCAGCATCGATTCACTTCTGATTTAAATGTGAAAAACTAGCAATTCGTCTAACTACCCACTGATTACATTTGTTCTCAGCCTCAACCGGGTTCAGATATATATTCTGTGTTGCATATATCACAGTATCGCTTTCGGAGGTCGTGCAAAATCCAGTACGAACATGGCTATATATCAGAGGATGAAGGATACAAAATCACAGCGTTAACTTATAAAAAAACTATTAAATATTTCAGGAAATTCCTCGACGTAATTCTAAATGGTCACAAAGACTGTGAACAAAAATGTTGAGACACAAATCATGTAGACCGGTTCATCCTGTTTCCGATTATTTCCGCGCTTACTTAATAATTGTGAGGCGTAAATTATACGACGCATACTACAACTTGTCTGAAGACAAACGTGCATGTCAGACTGACGTACTTTTCAACACTCATGTATTCCTCTGAATACGCATAACTTGAGTGAGTTCTCAAAAACACAATACAGCGAAAATTCCCATTTCAGCTATTTGTAGTCGATCGATGCACATAAGGTTCATACAAAACGTTATTTGTAGGACAAAACCAAACAACCATGAGTCGAATGAGTCATACTTACAAATCTAAACGAACCATTCACACAACCACGACACGATTCGGATACAAATGAAACCGTTGAAGTTTGATCGATAATGGAATAGTTAGCGAGCTGCGGTAATCGTTAACAAAGCGTTTCTGGGTGGATTAATTAACGGACTTTGGAGAATTTCAGCTGCTCCAGAAATCGACAACCCGTGCCTCCTTCACTGTCTACTCATGACTCGACAAACCAGGCCAAAAGTACGGGTTGGAGTGACGGCTTGATTTTGCTTAGCAAAGCGTGTTTACAACCGTTTTTCTAACCCTACCAATAATCCCACCTGCATGGTGCCTCACGAATGCCTTCAAACAAACATCTGGTCATGGAACCCATATAACAGGTTCCGCCGAAGCAAGAAAGTGAGCACATATAAATGGAGAGCATAATTGTTCATTCCGCTAAAGCACTCCAATTAAATGGACGTTGTAAAGCATGGGTGTGGTTGAATTTCGTATTCTAACTGTAAGCAAGTTACTGCGGTTCGATCTACATGCGTCGCGAAGTAAGTGTGCTGTAAAATTTACTGACCACGCTTTGTTTCTTCGGGTAGTTTGCGTGTGACAACTGTAAAACTTTACAACAGGTCCATATTTCTCTTAGAGTTATGGCACAATAAAAATTGGCAGAAACATGTTTGTCGTTGTGTACTTTCTAGTATAGACTACCTCGACTTGCTGGTTAATTCAGCGCAATATTCCAACAACAGGACGTGGTGGGGACGTCAGCATTCAGATCACATCCGTTCAACCGTTTTATAAAAACATCTGGATTATATACATCAGTAGTCATGATACTAATTATTGGTTACTGATATAGTAGACAAAAACCAGCAAAAGCGTCTGACTTATTGGATGGTGTGGGAAAGCAACTGAGTGGATAACCGGAGGAGAAACCCTTTGTCCTTCGATGCGGAACATCTTGAAAACACTTATTTTGTCGACTCATTTACTGTGCTGCTGCATCATACCAACTTTAATTTCATTTTAGTAAGGGAGCCACTGTGACCAAAAAATAAGTTCGAACTGCGCAGAAGACGATAATTTGAACGCTTAGTTTACCCTGATTGTAACTTTTAGTTCTACCATTCCCGTTTCTTCTGTTCCTTAATCAGAGTTCACCCATCGGATACACGTACATTTTGACTGAACGAATCGACAAATCCCTAACATCCGCCTGCATTTAATGCGATAGGTCTGCGCGTCTAATTAGCTCAATCTATCACACATTTCAAAAACGTGCGTCCAGGTAATTTTTCTTCCGACTTTGCCACATCCATCGCATGTGATTCACTGGCCTTAAAGCATTCAACTGTTTCTCTCGCTAACAGTTGTTATTTTGTCAGAGCACATAGTTTCCATGTCCTGTTACAAGCCAGGTCTGGCATAAACTCCTGTGTTTCCGTAGGGAAAGAGCTTGCTTTCATCTGTTACATTTGTGTTGAATACGCTGTTGCCAGTGTTATGGGCCAACTCGAGATTAAGCGCTGAATAACACGACTGCGATTTCACATTCCGGTTCGGCTCTCGTTTTGTTCAAATTAGTTGAGATAAGACGATAACAACTGATCACTGGCACTGTGACAACTTGGTCCGATCATATAATTGGGCCGGACGAAGCACAAATTGAGATTAGAAATGTTTACATAACAAAAGCAAGTAGGTCGTTTGCATGTGTCCATGTATCCAGTGGATACTGTCCGATCTGTTTACACGGGTCTTGGAGTTGCGCAAAGTTGACGGCAATGTCGACCAATCAGAAGTAATGTGGTGAGTCCAAAAGAAAACTTTGTGGCTGTTGTCATGGCACTAATATCAATTACACTCAAATGAGTGGCATACGTGACCTGGGGTTGGTCCTGTTAAACAGTTTGCTCGTTCATAGCAAAAGAAAGCAGACATCAGAAGACACTTAAATTTTGATTATCATACTCACTCATGAATGCAAATCATTACTAATGTGTATACGGTAGTTTATCTCTGCACAAACCTCAGCTACTACGAAACTTTTTCGTCGTATTGAAAGAAGTCGAAGAATCGTTTGGCGGAAATGCTCTTTTATAGCCGCTGATCTATTCAACATCATAGTACTCAAGAAGTGTATCATCCAGTCGACTTCTCAAGACGGATTAAATACTTGAAGCTGCGGGAAGGTGACACTGATTTCCTTCGCTGTTACCTCATTACTCACTAAAATATCGATGACATGTGTAACGAAACTCGTGAAGACCACTGATAAATGAATACAACGGTGATCATGGCAGAACGAAGCTTATCTACAAGTTGACGATCAAGTCAGCCTTCAGAGAACAAACCTACAACCAGGCTCACATATATCTGGACTACCAACATATGCCATAATTAAGTACTTTGAACGTGAAGATTGCGGTGGCATTTAAATCCAGTGTTATAGCGATGCAGGAAAAGTAATCGCTTCGCGAGTGCAAAAGTACTATAGTACGTGGAATAACCTCATCAAGCAAATAGGAGGACAACGCATTGCTATCTGCCACTGACGTATCAGTAGTATGAAAACAGTTTATTAAGCCTCAACCTACCGTCCATCATAGGCTTAGAACTACTATCGTCATTCTTTTGTACCATTATATTCATTCAGCCAATCAATTCGGCTACGGCATTCGAAGAGTATTCAACTGAACAAACACTCATTGTTACTTATAGGAACTCAGATGACGAGAATTGGAAAGTCTGTTTAAGCTGTTCACGCTGCAGTAGCTTCATAAGGGCAACTATTCAAAAGGCCTAGATAGGATGAAACAAAAAGACGATAAACTTCCAAGTATACACAAGCATTATTAATCGTATTGACATCCATGTGTTATACAAATCCCATCCTAGGTGACAGCTTTTGCTCTTTGCTCAGAAAAAGAACAGATTATGATTTGAAGGTGAGTCACGCGAAACGCCTATCGTATTATCTGAAGTCATAAGCATTCAAGGCAACTTCACCTCGAAAATTTGATACATTTTCGATTTCTTCTCTATGTAAGGTATAGAGGATATTCGTGTTATCTGACGTGCGTTATCTGAGAGAACGTAAATACTACATAGGTAAAACCTTCAATTTAAACTACTCCTCATTTGTGAGGGGCAATATCAAAATCAGTATCGAGTACTGTATCCGGTTAACTCCCGTGGTCACGTAAGACATCACTACCAAACCTTCAGACACGCTGGCTGGTTTCGCGTCTACGTATTGCGCCACTGGTACTAACCGTTGCGCGCAGCAACGAATTGTCCAATGTTGTGCGCAAAACCGTCTTGTGTAGCAACAGAAAATTAGCAATTTCAGTACTGATTGCTGTTAGCATAGTCGAGCCCGATCGGTCGATGAAACCAAAAACACACTCATACCATAAATTAAAGAATCTAGAAGTCATTCGAGGTTGATAAGACTAAGTGAACGGACCTCTCGTGCACACAGACGTATGAACGATTAAACTTGGTTGTGATTCTCACGCACTCTTTATGTATTCGAAGACCAACAGTCCACCAAAATGTGCCAAAGTAGTAGCACGTCTGTGAAAATATGAAATGGTGAATTCCTTCAAATGAATTCCTAATACATTCCGATAAATTTCGACAAACGGTTTCCAATAATGATGTTCAACTATTGAATGCCGGCGATGGAATGGGCGACAGTCGATGGCAACGACCAATGGTAAAATCGGCAGGAAATCATGAGACAGTTAAGGAGTCGCACAAAAAGGTATTCGAAAAATTGAACCTATACCATAGCTGTAATGGAACAACCAACCACTTGTGTGTACATAAGATCATATCTGGTGACTGGTAACCACCTCAGCGAAATTATTCATGTCGATTATTCGCTAACGAAAAGTGTCCACAAAGATTGTTGGAACTAGGGTCTTACGGCCATTATCGTGTACTTTATTCACGATGGCAATTTGACCAGCGCTAATTCCAGGCACATAAGGCTTTTCTCAGAGGTAGTTGCCTTATTTTTGTCTGGTGACCTAGAGATAAGGCCAGTGTATCCAAAAGAATAGATGGAACGACAGATATCTTTACAATAAGAGTTCAAGGCGACTGGGTCTGTCATTTTTGGAGCTGGTTCCAGGGTAGTACGACATTCGTCTTTCGACCATCTGAATCGTTGGTAGTTTCCCGACGAGTATAATAACACACCTCGTCGGTGTGCATCTGATATCCCCTTGTTTTTTTTAGCATAATTTCTAGATACGTACCTGGTAGTTATATTATGATAGATGCTTCAGCTAAGTTGTCTGAGGGTGAGGAATACCTTCACTGTTATGTAGCGAAAAGTCGTTCAGTAAAGCAAACAATTTATTGTCCAGTTCACATGTTTTGGCGTCGTTCGTGCACTCGAGGTTATGAACCCAGATTTCAACCTAGAACACGGTGAGGCCCTCGGTTATACACCCTGTGTTCTTCTGACCCGCTGTTTCTGTTTGTGGTGTTTTCTGTTGTGGATTCTTTGCTATCATGCCTTGCTTGTCTCACCTTTCTTTCTCAAAGATAACTGGTTCGGTCTTTCGCGTTTTCTATGGCTCATCTGCTGTGGACCCTGTCTATATATCAGGACCGGTTTTCTAAAGTCTGTTGAGAGCTGAAATCACCTCTTTTCCGATATGTTCATCTGCCACAATTATTAATTGTCCATACTCTCTAGTTCAACATAATGCGTACAACGTCAGGTTGGTTATGGCATATTATCAGGAATACACCAACAGAATCCGGTTCAACTGGTAGCTGAATCAGACAGCAGACCGCGACTTAGTTAAGCAGTCAGATAGTCTTACACAGTGAGCACTGAGAACACAATTCCAGAGCGATGATTGACATGTGCACTTTAAATTCCCATCTAAATATGTATGGCTTAGCCTGCACCTATCTGCACGATTACACCAAAGCACTTAAAGCTACTTATGAAAGTCCAGTAGACAGAATGACTAGGCAAACCATAAGTGTATGTCTGAAAAGGTCATCACAAAGTGGGTCTATGCGGCAATTTACGTAGTCAGCATTCTGAGTGTTTTGCACCAATGCTCATCCAAAAATGGAATAGTACCTGAAATATGACGGAATAATTATTTTTCTTTAAAAAAGTGCTAAATCGCATATACTGAAAAATAGTACGAAACTTTCTGTTTCTTGAAAAATTTGTTCAGCTTCTCCAGAACTAAGTTGATCTTTCACCGTTGTGGTCACTTAGTATCACCCGCCCAATTTAAATTGTCCGATCATTTTTCTTCCATACCAGTTTTACTCTCCCTCCCATCTGAACGGTACACACCCTGTTCACGAAAACTCCTTATTGCTGCCATCTTAACTGCTTATACGAAACAAGCAACATAAGTCGCACAAAATGCCATTAACTGAACGCACTCGGAAATAACGTTCCTTGAAATCAAATCTCAAAAGATGTATCCTGTTGCTTTCTCACATAAGCAGTTGTAACTTAAATAGCAACTCCAGTTCACTGAACCGGTTGTTACAATGCACTATGGGAGAAGGATCATTAGAAGAACGTCTCGCTCTTGTAAGTTGTCATTAGCGAAGTTCATCCATGACATAAGCGTACTTGTCATTGCAATTTGTAATCATGTGAGACACCTTACATAGTTATGAAGCACGTATATTGTAATACACGTCGTGCTGTGTGTATCATAATGAGGTCACAGTAAGCAGTATTTGACATCTGTGCGGTGTGTCGTGTTTTCAGTACACTTCATACAAAATGGGTTCACCACATGTTCACAGCATTTACCTCTTATCAGACGGCACCTATGGGTCATCTGCCATTCTTGGTGTGAATTGCTGTACAGCTTTGCAAACTCAGGCACGTCAAGAGATCATGGTGCTCTCTTGTTCGATTTCAACTAGTAGATACCAAACCGGTGGGGTGTTCGACTTTAACACAACTGACAGGTAGGTAAGTGCTATCTAGGACGCGTATCGTTTAACCAATATGTCCAACACACAAACACAGGGTGCGGTGTAGCTGTGCACCATCTCTACACTGGTGAGTTCTAGCAAAGCTACAAAAGGTCGTCTGAGCTTTCCCTTTGGCACATTCACCCAGCAGGAGGACTGAATGTCTATTTTAACTCAATTTGTTGAACAATACTCTTTAACGGTCTGAGCTTTCGCATCACCGGAAATGTTTCGAGCGACCTCTTTCGCAACGGAGCCCTATACCAGAGTTTCTCCATTAGTACAGCTCGTCAGTTGTGCATATCGTTGCCATGGCTTGAATTAGACTCTCCGTCACGCTTTCTTGAGTTGACCGTAGTGATCACTGTACCGTTGGTTTCACATTTGGCACTACTGATTTATCACGTGCAAACGCTTGATCACATACACTTGCGAGTATCGCATAATCTCGTGGATAGGCGTTCATCAATCTAAAGTGTGATCCGTTCAAAATTTACGTTCGATAGGACTCGAGATCAATGAAATTTACGGTTGGTAATTCGATAACGTTGATTAACAGATTTGCCTTTAAGGAAATTAACATTAGACTAAATACTTTTGTTTATAAGTGTTTGAGATGTATTTGTAGTGCGAAACAGAATGATTTGACAGTTAACGCCCCACAGTTGATGCACATCCCAAAACCGTACTGGAAAAATTATCAGTGAGTGATGAGGACGTGTATGTATCCAGAGACAAGTTGCTCATTCAGTTCACAGTATTGAAGTAAACCGTACGAAAATTACTTTCAGCGTTTACGTCTGAGTGATTTATACGGTCATTGCATTGGTCACCAATGTAACATTGAGAACTGCTGAGAAAAACATACAGTCTATCTTCAACAGAATACGTCCTTCTAACGGAGGCATGAAGAAAAATTGAACTGCTTCATTTACGCAGAACTCAGCGGTATGCATTACACTAATACTGTTGATTCAATACGGCCGAAGAAAGTATCGCCTATCTTTCTTAAGTAGACGATGATCACTTGACTGTGACTTTGGCACCATTTTATTCCTTCATTAGACACATGAGGGTAAAATAATACAACTGTGAAAAGTGATCTATTACTAACGGTTGAATGTGCAACTTTTCCACAATAGCTGACATGGAACTTGAGCAGTCCGTCATGTAGAGGTAATTCAACGAAACAAATCCTAGGATCTTGGGATTTCACTTAACGATGCTTATCAGGAAACCACAAGTGTGCAAAAAGCACCATGTTATTGTACTCAAAACATAATGAACCTGCTTAAAAAATACTTATTTACGACAAACGACAGTTAACAAAATCTATACGGAGGGTTTCGGTAGCACATCAGATGGTTACTGTGAGAGTGGAGAAAATATGGGGCATATATAGAGTGCTATTGTTGTGACCGCAAAAGACGCTTAGCATGAGAGTTCGTTTATTGAGCAAACTCCTGCATAGTTCGTCAAAAAGCAAACCACAAACACGTACACTCATCTGCACTCATCTGCATCTGGTGAAATCTCCGCCATAGTGCGTATACACTATTCCGATAATCTATTCTTGTCCATCGTCTTCCAGGCATTCGGAGCTTGCTCTTTTGTTCCTGAATGCTGCTGGTGGGTAATATAATACTCATGAGTAGTATACTACTCACAACGAAACTGCCTGTCATACAACACTATCAGTTCAAAAGTAATCGTAATTCACTAAACGTACCTATCTGTTTTCGATCTCGACAAGTTGGGATGGTAAGTGTAAATTCTTGATTTATGTTACACTATCACATAACTTCAAAGGTTGTGACTAGTAGTATCGCCCGGACTACTAATCTTAGCTCCATTCGCGTTATGTTGAGGATATCATAAAATGACTTCAAACAATAATTAAAATTACCTCGCGTGAACGAAATTCCGGTTTCCGGAAATCCTGTGGTGCTATCATCGATGACGGTGGCGACGGTAGCGGTGATGTCTGTGGTGGTGTACGGTAACAACTGGGAGACCTAGTTTTCTGTCGTGATTGGCCATCTAAGTACATGAACTGACAGGCAGTCTGTTGGAACCCGTTTCGATGTTGAACGTAGTGTATCGGACGATCGAGTGCATGCATTTCTTTCTCGCGGTTTGATTTCATAGTTTCCGACGGAAGTACATTTAAAGGTCGTGGATTAATCCATCCGGATCCATTCACATCCCTGCTTCCATTGTTACCAGTTCCGACTTTTGCTTCGTGCGGTCTACTGCGTCGTTCTTCGTCCAAATCACTGAGTTCACTGTTCACTGTTTCATCATCCTCTTCTTCACGTATGATGGTCACTCTGGTTGGCTCATTGGCTAACTGCCGCGTTCGTGGAAAAGGTGCTTGCATATTCAAAGCAGATAGGTTTGACTGGCCACTTTCGTGTTGGTCCCCAGTGGGTTGACTGAAACTGTGAATACTAAAACTCTCCACACTCATGGACAAGCGATTGTTCATACCCGTTTTCTGGACGGTCAGACTGGGTCGTCTCGATTGAGGTGCAGTATCATTTGGAATAGATTTAGCCGGGGTGGTCGAACCGTTACCACCAGTTTCTAGCCCAGCATTTCAAGGAAAAAGAAAATAACAATCAAACATAACACCATATTTCGTCCAACAGTGCCTAGAGGTGTTTTGGTGAGATAAATTTGCATGAAATATGTGAAAATATAAGATGACGTATAAACTTTTATTGCTTCCCAGGTATATGGTGAAAAGTACACATTACTCAAATGAAACTGACAATTTTGAAACGTTGCGTAAACGGACAAACTCAAAAGGAAATTCCACGGATGACTGACTAAACTTCAGTTGACCACCGAATTCGTTCGTCGGTTGACAACTCATGTTAGGACGTTTCACTGCTGCGTTAATTATGCACCCGCTTTTTTGCATTCTCCCATTCTACAAGGAGGTTTTTCTTTCTGGGTTGGTTGCCTAATTGTCAGTTAGCAATGAACCGGTTACATCTTCAGAGAAACTGCGAGACTGACTACCGTCAACTTAATTAAATCAGGAATTCAATAATATTATTTTAACCAACCGATATTGAGATCAATGGGAGACACAATTGAACATCTGTGCTTATGTGCAGACAAAAGCCTCACGATGAATGTCCGTTCGTACACAAAGCACTACATGTGCACACTTTTAAAATTCACGGAGGTCATTCCCAACCAATAGCCTAGGCAATTTCCCGAAGACAATAGAACCCTGGAGACAGCAGCCATTCGGATGAAGGCACATTGTAGAATAGGTGTTGCGTGTTATTTTACTTTGTAATCTAGTTGCATACAAAATGGTCGGAACACTCTGTTGGTTTATCTCTAATTCGATTACTTTCTTCGTAACTGTGGGTATCTTACAAATCTACTTCACAGCGTATACACTTTGGTAATGTAATAAAGATGACTACGGTGTCTATCCGAATACAAGAGTTACAGTTAGATGTGAATGCTACTCGCATTATAATAATTATTCTCAGGCTGTGATTTGGTAACATCTCTACTTGTGCAAGATATCAGAATGTTTTCCGTTTGTGCTTCCTCCCTTTTGTGTCATTTATAATATGTCTACTCGTAATATGCTGTGCGTTACGTAGCTCTAAGTCGGGGAACATCAGTAAATAAGTTATACACGTGACCGAATAAATGAAATATGCATATAAAATATGTGATATAAATGGAGGATATTTACCAGAATTTCTATTTTGATGACCCTTCACGAGAGACTGAGGTACTGGAATCAACGAATTTCCGTTGTGCACGTTTCTTGCCGGTATTTTGTAAACGACTTCCGATGTTGAATTTTGTGGGATTTTTGGATGGGAAACCAGTGAACTATTGGACTGCTGTTGGTTGTATGTCGCGAAGTCGATCGATCGTGCCTGCAGATCACAAGGTGCCGATCGAAGCACCTCAGTCGACTTATAAGAATTTAAGAGATTAGTTTGATTTTGGGGAAAGATTGGTTTTTTTACTGCCGGCTGGGGGGCTGCAGTAGAACGTGGTTGTTTTGGGGCTTCGTTTAACTGATTCATCTCCGGTGAAAATAGTGTCCTGTGTTCGCGATTGATAGTGATCTGGGGTTGCTTCTGATATTCAATTCGGACCCCGTCAGAACGACTAGTCGAAGGAGTCAGTGTTTTTGACAAGTTGATATCTATATCGCTGGTGGATGCAGAGCTTTCATGTGATACGCTGAGGTGTGAAATAAATCATGGTATTAATGTCAACCTAAACCTGATATTTTTGAATCTTATGCTCTGCCTAATAAACTAAACACTCAGACTGCACAAGGAATTACCTCTGTAACATTGTAAAACAGAAAAACGAAAGCGAGTCAGTGTAACTTACATGTAAAAAGACAGTTTTTCCGGTTTTCGGAATCGGGAGATGTTTTAACTAATGGCTGTGTTTAAAGGTATGTGACCATGTACTTGTAAGCTTAACAACCTCAGAATTCATTTACAAACAACACACCTAGAAATGTGTGCTCAAAGGTTGATATCATATTTCCGTCCGATTATGGCAATTGTTCTCCTTTGACAATGTTAAATCAATACGTGCTACTCTTTATCGCGCGCTGTAAACAGTCACATGACGCCAAGGCGCTCCGTTTGTGTCTAGGACCGATCAATAATTTGACGCGTCTGTTTTGCCGAGTTGAATGTGAGTGCAATCAATTTCGAATTACAATAACACGCTGTCAACGTTGCTACCGTGCATGTGGTTCTCACGTCTGATAAATGTTTTTGTTTTTAGACTGGCATCCTACGTTGCAATAGAATATTGAGTCTTGATGCATACAAACAGATTGGGGTATTATCACTGGATTTACTGTTTGCTAAAATGATTCACCAGCAATTACAACATTGGATAAAAAGGCGGCAGAAATTTTATATACCCGGGGTCAGGTGGCGGCTTCAATATGAACTCAATAAATATCATGAAGGCTATGGTAACATAGGTGGAACAAAAACGGTTGCAACATGCTGTTCCAACAACAGTCGTGTCAGCAGATGCTGGGTTTAACTCGTGATCCAAAGAGCCTTCGTAGTTTGATTTGCCACCGACTGGATGACATTCGGTAGATGATAACCAGCCAAGAATTTTAACTGGGGCTGTGCCTCTGCAAACGGCGCCCAAGGATGAATTCCATGCATTCAGCTGTTGTCTCTCATTAGATTCGATGAGCAACTACGAGTGTTATACAGAATGAATCCCAAGAACTCCATCGTGCTTAAGCAGCTGAATGCCTACTTGAAATACAGCTAGAAACCTAGGTAGACGGCCGTCCATGCTTCGTTCCTTATAGAGTGTGTTACTATGAAGTAGTACCCGAGGTGTTTCTGGAGGGTTTCACGGCGAAATACGTCCAATTTGATGACGGCGAGTTGGGATTATACGCACTGAATTAAGTGAAAACGTCTTGTGGAAGGATCGGTGAACTAATGAGAAATTTACAGTGACCGGCAACAGAGGTAGAGGTATTCGCGTCTGATGAGCTTTCTCAACTGGACGTATATGAGCAACATATTGTCAGACAGCAAACGAGTTTGAAGTCGAATAAACTGAAAAGCAGCGTGAACTATAAATACATGATATCGGAATTCCCAAGCTTTCTAGAAAGACGTCTGCGGTTTTACTACAATACACTTAGAAAAACCGTTGCTGAAGATTTCATCACCCGTTTCTAGGTTTTGCTGTCCCAAACATAAGATGAAACAGTTTAATCCAAGTTGAGAATTTATACATTCACATCAAAACTTCGATTTCATTACCAGAACTCAGTTCGGAACACTTCCCAACCACTTTGGTTAACGCGTCCTATCAGCATCTCAAATCTAGACCACGATTAGGCAGTATTTTCACAAAAAGTGCCTATCCAAGAACTGGTGGATACGAGAAGACCCGATAACATGTTGATGTCAAAGCCCGAAAAAGTTCTGGGCATTGTTTTGACGGACGGATCTAGTTACTCGAAGAACATAACAGATATCTTGAGTGATATATCTAAATTCAGCGTGTTAAACAGAAAACAGAACTGATAGGATCAAGAAATGCATTCTTAATACAATAAGAAACCTGAAGCAGCAAGCTTGACTAAATTCCTGACAGGTGAACGGCTTCGGCTAAGTGAAACCGTAATACTAAGGTCACATGGTTAACCGAAAGTATACAGGGAAGTACGATCATTTCACATGATTCCCGATATGCAGTTCTCCATACTGTTCGATGACACAGTAGCTAGCGGAGTTGCTAGAACTCGCACAGAAGGAAATCAAAGTAAACTCGTTAGAAAACACGTTCGAGTTCGTCGATTCCATTCGGTCGTTAGATGTGAAGAAAGGAGATGTTTTTCCCGGATTTACGCTACCTGTTCACAAAAATATCACTCGTACGAATTGTTGAATAAATGTGTGAGCATATTATAGAATGTCAGCATCAAATTTAGTGCGATTGAAGTCAAACAGTTTGAGTGTCGTGTTTACCATGTTATTGATAAATGGATTGAGAATAACACAACACAACACTCCTGAGGAAGGTCACCTGAGGTGACTGAAATGTAGAGTATTACAACTTGCTCGTAACCTTGTGTTATTCTCAATCCATTTATCGATGTGAGCATATTCTTCGCTGACAGTAACTGGCATACAGAATATACAGTTTGGGAGTGACGTTGTGATCGGGCCATTGTTTAGCACATTGCTGAAATATATCCTCATGGCGGTGTTAGAAATAACTAAACTTCGTGGGGTTGTTAGATATAGCATTTCCCGCAAAAAGTAGGTGAACGATATTGTTTATTTAGTAGACAGAATTGTAGAACTAGATAGCCTAATTGTTGAGGTGAACACCATATATTCTGATCTCAATTTCATACTAAAAGACAAGAGGGATGGACTATTCCGTTCCGGGTGTGGCACCTAATTTTACTGCATACGGTTCAGTTTAGACAGCCAATCACAAAAAGGAGACTTGGAACGGCCGCTGTACTTATTTTTCTAGCTGAGTATTTCTCAGACGGAATTGGTTGTTTTCACAGAATTAATATTTTTTGCGAAGAACGCTTACGTCGAAAACTTCATTAATAGATGGACGGAACTGACAACACTAAAAAGTAAGTTCCTATCTGCAGAAATGAAGTTGGTTTATATGAGATCAGACTACAAAAGCGAGTCGTGAGCTGAACCAGTGACTCGTAGTAAAAGTAACGCAACGGAGAAAACCTACAGTAAGGCGCACCTACCAACCACTTTCAGATCGAATACAATAGTTTTCGTGCGACTCGAGGATAGTTAATTTCACCTCATGGTGTGTTTACTCTTTCACTTGTTCCCGTGAGACGTCTTTATCAGACAGTACGTGGAAAGCAACCTTCACAATGCCATCGAAAAGCGAGGCGAAGTCCATATCACATGCAATTCTGCCGCACCTCGTTGACTCAGAGCAAGTCTAGGAAGAAGTTACCTTTCAGTCAACTCACTTGTTATCATGGTTCCCATTTACTCACTGAACATGTCCGGAGATCAATTTCCTCACTTCGCTTCCTCTTAATTTAGAACCATTTTACGTAATGATGTTAAAAACTGTTCTTGATTTTGCTCGGTTGGCAAACCTTACGAAGCAAAATCTTGTGATGGGTCCGAAAATGAATAACTGAAACTAGGATGTACAACAAACCATTCCTACTTATAACAGCTATGGGTCACGTGTGACTTTTGTTCCGCGAAAATGTTGAATTGCATCCCTTTTGTGTTGGTAGAAGTCATTCCGTTTTCAGAATATCCTTGTTTTGTGATTTTCGTAAATTTAGTCTTAGTATTTTGACTTACCCCTTGCATGTTCCTTTCTTAACTGCATTAACCTGATCAGTGTGTAATCAGTATTTATTTAGATGAGATTCACCTGCAAAAAATCTGGGCTTCGGCTGAATTCAAACCAGCAACAGAAACAGCTCGCCCGAAGGTGATCAGTGCTCTAGCAGCTGAGCTAAGATGCCATATCGGGATCTCGCATATTTTACATTTGGACACAACTATCCTACCAGACCGTTGTGTCACGTGAAATCTACCAAATGTTCCAACGGACTGACTACCCGAACAGGATTTCTCAAACAGTTCACGTTGAAATCCATCACTATCACTGTTGATCATCGAAAATGTAATAGCTATACATCTTCCACATGAAGTATTGATGATATATATTCCTTACGAGCGTATTTGTAATGTATAATGTAACTGTGTAACGTACCACATACTGGTTCAGACATTTAACCTTGAACGATTTTTTCCTCCGGCGGACTCATTATTACAGTTAATATGTAGTGTAGTGCATCATATATAGCTTATTTACTGACTCCCAACTTATTCAGTTTTTGCGAAAATTCATGTGAAACGGAACAATTAGTCGGCGACTCTCATAATTTAAAACTATAAGAACTAAATCAATAACAGTGGCTGAGTCCAGAATGAATATAAAACAGTTCGAAATAGTTGTTGCGTTTGGACTTGATGGTGAGTGATGACAACTGATATTGTCACTTCAGCGCAGACTCACAATAACCAGAACCCTATTTGTGTTCAGACAAGGGGTGGTTGCTGATGAACGAATATGGGGTGGACGAAGTAGGAGAAAGGAAAGGCGTATTGAATTATGAAGTTCATAGAAGTCATAAGCCCAAGAAAAATTGTTTGCGCGTATGTATTAGTGGTTTGAGACCGCCAATCGTCACCATATAGGTGGAACGAATGGAACGCAAATTAATGACACATTGTAATTATGAATGGGTAGTCGTGACAAATCCCGTGACATGTGAACAACATGGGTCTTGCAATCGACGCAGCTAGGAATTCGGGTACATCAGGAATGAAAGAACTTGGTTAGCTACTCTTACATAGAGCCCACTGTGAAAAATATTAACTCTTTTTATAGTACAAGCGCACAAGGATTAAATCGATGTAACTCTTCCAGCATTTACACTTGCACATACATGATAAAGTGAAAACAGCAGGGTGTTGTCCCTTGATTAAAAGAGACGGTAATGATCAGTAATTATGCCTTGGGCTTTATTAAAGTTCGAAGTAAAACCTTCGTTTTATTTATTAGTGAAAATGGAATTTTTGGTGAAGCCACACTAAAACCAGTTGAATCTTCCGGTAAAAACGTTTCAACTTCATAGATTACTGGAGAAGAAGGCAAGTAGATTATAGGAAGTTCCATGAAAATCGTTGGTGTGTAACCATTTGGAAACAAGTGCTTTATTTACACTCTACTGTCTGACTGTGAACCATTGAACCGGAAGCATCTTATTTACAATTATCTCTGTTTCAAACAAACTTCTAATGTTCCGGGGTATGTGCTATCAACTAATCACTCCACGATCCATTCTGCGATTACTTGGCACATTTACGAAAACCTCACTGTTCATTTGCTCACTGCTAGTCCAAGTTCTTGTCACGTGATAATCAATGTACTAAAACGCTGAACCGTGAAACGAACTTTGTCTGTGGATGAAATCCAGAGCGTAGTCAGCTACAGTGTATCGGTTCCAAAGATAGCACGAAACTGAACTTAAATCGTATTGTGTCGCTAGTAATCAACAAGTTAATGATTTCCGTGACTAACGCTTGGGGAAATTGCCTAATCGACAGGTATTCGATCGGAGTTAATAGGACAGTTACTGCGACTCTTATCAAGGTGATCGGGCAACCCGATCATTAATCACAAGCGTAAGCGGTTGAGTGATCACATATGATAATTCGGTCTTGCCTAATGTGAGGTCAATGTCACAGTCGTAAACACTGTTGCCCCATGAAGGTGTGGCCGGACTTATAATCCTGACTGTGGTAACGAAATGCACTACTGACGAGCGACTCTAATGAGAGCGAAACTCGAAACTAGGGCTCCTTTTCGAAACGGGTTGGCTGGAAAGTCTATCGAAATGCGACAGCTGCGATCAATTGTGTTTGATATTCAGTCCATATTCTAATCCTGACGAAGGTGCTGGATTTCTCCCTTTTACTGCGTAGCATCTAGTTGGTTCGAAACTTGTGTTCGAATGGCTCACAATATTCTTTATCCCAGTTAACAACACACCGAACTGTGAGGTAAAAACAGTAAATGTTCCCAATAACGGAAACGTTTCAGGAATTCCCTTCTGTCGAAAACTTTCACTTCCACTCATGACTAACGATCATCCAAATACACAGATGTATCAAAAACATCAATGCTTTAGCACCTTCTTCAGTGTGCCCAACAACCAAAGATAAAATCAGTCTCAACGGCGAATTTGCTCATCAGGTTGACTGAGTAAAACGAGGCGTCAGCAACGTCAAGTTTGCAAGTTTTTATCAGTAATCTGCAAACGTTAAGATCAGACCAGGATCTGCCCAACGTTACCCAATCGTTTGGTTAAGATCATCGTTCACTTATGAAGCAGTGTTTGAAAACTCGTGTTATTCACTTAGCGTGTCTGATGAAGCATTACAGCACTCGATTACTCGCAAACCGGCAGTTCAACCCCACCAGCGCTCAAACAAATCCGTAACGTTATTTGACATACTATGAGCGGAGCAATGAATATGTTATGCAGTCGTTTCGAACCAGGAAATAAAGATGGTCGTTGATTTGATACGGAAAAACGCTTACCTGACCTCTCGGTAAATCAAAACAAAAGCAAAGCGTTCACTAAAAGGTATTTAGTCTACCAAAATCTGTGACAGTAAAATCACTGCAAGTGAGACACACTAAATGGATTAAAAATATCTCACCGATCGTCACATGAGAACAAGTGAAGGCGAATTGGTCGTATAAGTTGTATCTACTGGTCACTATTGAACCAGATTGAAAATCTGACTGCTGTTTTTGTTTTAATGATCAATACTTGGCACAGTACATATTGACATCAGTAAGATTATATTGAGCTAAGTGTAAACTCGGCTTGAAGTTACATATGGCCGCGAAATGTTTGCTAAACAAGCTCTGAAACGGTTCAGAGCACAAGCATATCAATAAGAAAAAGTCGCAGGCATCATAGGTTCAATCTGTTAGTGAGGGTCTCTGTTCAGGTGTTTACAAACGAACTTATTACATAAAAAATAATAACAACAATAACAGATATTATCAGCAGTGCCAGTATAGATGGAAGATAGAAGTGTGTACGCTGAGCGCAACTCATGCCACGCAATCAGTACAAATGATTAACCGTATTTGACTTACGAAATTGGGTTGAGTCATAAGTCTGAATGTTCCTCGTTCACAATGAAGACCTCAATTTGAAATATTTCTGAGACACAGCGCAGAAGCCAGTTCGCATATTGAAATTCTAACTCACATGTGTGAGCGCAACCACAAACACAATCAGAGACGCACGAGAATTCTGGAAAATGAGACCACCTTCACAATGTAAACGTCGCATCGCTTCACAATCCTAAGTGGATTGGTTATTAGACACGTGACGGAAAATTATACACAGCATGTACACCACCTGTTGTGCACAATCCGCCGTGTTTGTCTCTGTCTAACTGAGTCCAGCTACTGGCTCACATTCATGGATTGAAAAGGAGTTTGTTCAATAAATCATCTCTGTGCCAACTACATTTTTTTAAACCTCGTATATCCGAATAGTAATGATAGTGTACAAGATAGACAATGAAAATCTATCGCATACATAAAACAGAGTAGGTCGTTTTGACAAAGATAGATAACTTAATGATCACCTATGAATTCACTTACTTCCTAACCGCAAAAAAAAACTGATTACTAGCTTCAACGACATCAACTATTTCCCTAGATAGGTAGAAAATTCTCTATCACACACTGTTTCTAAGCCTGAACTGAACAGAGACTACCTGATTATCTATCACCTATTTGTCTTTACAGGTATGATTGAGTAAATGCTCACTCCTAGAGAGCACGAGATCTTATTGCCTTAACCCATCACCACATCCTCTGATCATTCAATTTGACCAAATTATTTCAGTCAATCAGACGTCTTCATACATTTCATTCAAGGCAATAACTTCCGGCCAGTTAACTTAACTCATTCTTTCTACTGCTGCTAGCACACAATTCCAACAACCACTGGTGGTATACACCGGTATATAAATGTTTCAAAATTTTCTATCTCATCTATTATTGCGCCATTTTAAGTCCAGTCTTTCCACGTGATCAACATCAGTCCACTGATCACAACATTTCCTTCTAACCAACCAGCTTCCCTGACCTATTCATTTTATATAACAAATACAAGTCAATGATGAGACCAACTCAAGTCATACACGCAAGTCACTTCCAGGCCTCCAGTTGACTTAAAAATACTCTGCTCTTCCCCATGATAGTTCCCGGGGTGAAACAGTTTTCAAACATGTATCCTCTTACGATCAGTATTCTACGTTATATTATCACTGTTAACCCAGATCATTCACAACATTCCAGCCGCGAGTGATCATGCTATCTCAACTGTTAGTTATGGGGGCTCTTTGTCTTGATGAACGACAACTCACTATTTATGGTAGTCCCATTAACATTGCATGACTGCATCGATCTACTAATGTCTTGTAGCTTAGGTTAAGGGGTAACAGTTTGAGATCTGGTGCTTTTTGCTGTCAAGGCTAAAAATGCTCATCTTTAGTGTCACGTGGAAACAATACTAATTTGCCCAACTCAGTGCTTATTATTTGCATGGGAGATGACAGCAGCTAGCTATTGGCAGTAGTAACGACTCTTGGTAAACCTTCGCTATGTGTACATGGTAATCACTACGAACAATTGAATTCATAATACGTATGGTCATATTAAACCTAGATCATGAAATCTGTACAGGGAAAGAATAGTGTTATAGAATTTTCGGACTAGTTACTGTGAATACCGACTGATTCCCTAACTGACGATGATAATCGGGGACTTACTTAAGTTAATTTGAGTCGAGGGGTTACTGACTGTAACTGGCAGTCAGCAACTGTATCTCATATCGAGATGTTAGAACAAAACATCAGTTATTTAAACGTAAGATATTTAGGCGGTCAGATGCGGTAATTCATTCGGGCCTATTGCGATGTCGACTGCTTAGTGGTCAACATGATTACTTCATGAAAACTTGACGGATGTCACATGTCGGTTGTGTCAAAGTAATACATCACCGATTAATTCTGACAATAGCAAAACTCGAGATAGTTGTTTCTTTTCGAAAGAGGTTACCCGGATTGCCTAATTACTTCTGTATAAAAATAGCCCGAACTACGTGAAAGCAGTGATTTATGGAATTCGGATGCGTTTGACCACCTAATATCAATATAGCCCCGGTAGCCAAACTGCCTTATCAGTATAGTTATTGATTTCTATTAACCTAATGGTTTATTCTGACAGTAGAAAGTCTCAAGTGTCTCACGTGATGCAATTCTTTCGAACGCTTTGTCAGACTGGTGTTCAAAGATGTTTATTTGCCCACTAAATTAGCTAAACGGTCAGTATCGAAAGTACATTTTTCAGAGGAAAACGTTGTGATCTGACTGATCCTCTTTTAGTGATACAGTGACAGTCTTAACATTTTACGAAAAATATTCCACGACTGTGAACACTGAAGGTGCCACTATTTGGTTACGGCAAGCATAAGCCAAATCGGGATATTCCTAATGCTTCAAACGCTAAGTTGAGTTCTCTAAGTATAATCGGATGTGGCTAATGAGGTACCTCTGTAACGTAGTGCTAAACTGTCTTATTAATAAGTGGGAGAAGTTTCGTTACTGACAAATAAGCGATGGCTCATGTGAATCCAGACATCCCTTGTAACCACAGCTATCCATAAACCACAGCTTTCCAAAAAGGTGTAGTGTATTTCCATCGAAATGCTTAAACTCACTTGCCGACGTTCACAATCAACTCACGGTGTAGATTCACTGATGCTGGCTGGTTAATCGAAAACCCGAGAATATGCTTATTAAGTGTCATTCTTTCTCTAAGATCTATATAAAAAGCAAAACGTTTATACTCTCACAGGTACATGACGTTGTATAGTATATGAATGTGTAGAACAGCGATTCAATACTGTCAGTGATGAGAAGTTGCGGCCGACGGAACGTTAACAAAAATAACGAACTTGATAATGCGATTGCAGTCGGTGGGCTTGGTATCCACTCCTAGAATGTAACTTGCTAGCTGCCTCGCTTACAGCGGTAATTCCTAAATAATTTATGGCTCCTTTAAATCTGTCTTGCATTTCTGACAAACTGTAAGTCATGCTGACTGCAGAAATTCTGCAGCCGTTTAAAATCAATCAAATATGGTTAACACTGTCTCATTCAGAAGCATGCAATTTGGTCGGACATTTAGACCCAAAAACTGGGCTAAATGGAGTAGAACCGGGTGAGAAACCCTCCGCGATTAAATTCCACCCACAGTCGTTTTTGTCTACTGGATTATTCCTTATAAGTTGATACAAGTGATGAGTGTGATGTCTAATGGTTAGGTGAATCAGGAACAACCTATCATGTTAATATCCTAAACAATTACTGCGTGAGAACCGATGTGCCGTTCTACCGGCTAGTTTAAAAAAGTTGTACCAGATTTGCTTTCCACCAGTATAGTACAAAGCCCAGATTTGTTTATGGCCAGGCAGCCACAAAATGATGGCCTTCTTGATTTCGAAATATACCTTTTATCCATTGAAGATTGTAGATATATATCCGCTGAATACCACCCGCATGTCTGTTACATTCCTATTCACACAAGTAGTCCAACTTGTCTACTTTTGAAGATTGTACTAAACTCGAGGTGCAACTATATCAGAACTCAACCGTAGGGCGTTTTTTTCAGTTGTCTAGAAATTTCTATCACTGCCAAAGCGAGTATGTAAACTATAATTTCAACAAATAGGACAAAACCATCAGCTTTAAATGTTTAACGAAAACGTCATATGAAGAAAAGCCACGTTCTAAGGTGTCGTCGATAATATGTAACATAGTAGAAACGTGTATCTGATGCATGGGAAAAGCTAGTAGATCGGTGATGTTCTTCCAATGAAGTTCAAACACTACATACACATCACTTACGGCTGCTTACCCTGTGAAATAACAACTGAGATATTAAGGTTGACTGAATTTGTGCACAATTTCAGTAAGCAATCTTAACATCCGCACTGATTAATGGTTTCCATTGAGTGTGAGATAAACAGCATAATTAATTTTTGAATGAATTTCCATCTCCAAATATTCACCCTGTTTTTGTATTACGATGAAAGAATGGATAATTTCGTGCTGTCCACTGCTTTTGTGTAGTTGTACTTCGTTCCAGTTGCAGTTTGGACAATTTCTGCTGTTTTGCCCTCTACAAATATCAACGACTGTGATTGTTCATGTGTTCAGCCAATTCATCAACCCACACATGTTTAGCCCAATTTGCGCGTTATGCATTAGATGACGGGCTTATGTACACGTTCATCGGCAATGGGTTGATAAAAGAAACGGCTAACCGATTTGTTTATATGTATTGACGGTTTTCATACGTGACCGTTGATATTTTTTAGTTTTGTTTTTTAAGGGTATTTTGGTACCCCAGACCAAACTAGTGAGAATCACGAAAAGAAAGTTAGCATACCCTTTCAAGTTTAAAATGACTGGCATTAATAACATAAACTGTATAGAAAATAATGATAGAAAATAATGATAAAACAAAATCCGAATATAATATAATTTCAACAATGCTGTCGATGTTTGGTCACTACGGACTATCGAATGTTGTCGATAGGGCCTGACCGAGTAACGGTTCTAACATGTTCTCTTCACGAAGACGTCTAAGAATGGTAGTTTCACAAAAAGCGTTTTGACCAGTGACTTGTAAACGTTTTTGGACCAAAGAAATAGACTAGCTCATCTGTTACTTGGTCAGTAAGCCGTCATATACTCATTGTAACAAGGATTTAAGTCAGCGTAGTAAGTGCTCCCGTGCCCGAGCTTTGAGTCTTCAAACGTGTACTCCGTTTTACATAACACCGCAGCTCAAAGTAAACTGAGTACACTCACTTGAAACTAGATCTAGTCGAAAGCACTGACTTCAGCTACGAAACGGGGATCGTATCTAATGGTAATAGCTGGAAACATGAAATCACAGCATAGTCCTTCAGGGTCTAGTCGTCAGTCTCATCACTTCACCTTAAAACGGCTACTCTACAAAGAGCTTTTAGTTTGTCTGGCCGTAACTGATGGTAATGAAAGTGTTTTGTTCCAGCAGGTTCTTGATTACTATTGCGGCTTTCTACTAAAATGTGGACGTTACTTGATACTTTTTGGAGCAAATGAACTTCAACACCTACAGTAATACAGAAAACAATCTATCTGTTTTATTTTCACTGTTCTCCTCTTTTCCACACTAACACAACTTTAAAACAAACTTGCTCATCGGTAGATTTAATGATCTGTGTGCTTTAGCTAGACAAGCCGTGCTTCACTGATCACATTGCATCTTGGAATCACCGCATAATCTTTAACTAGATTCACTGCACTAAGCAGTTGATTTCATCTACTGCATTCTCTTATTTTAACAGTTTATCCTCCTCGAGCCTGTTTGTTTTACTTTAATTTCTACGGTTCATCAAATTCCCATGATCCATCTAATCCCTGAATGAAATTCTGTTCACCAAAATATTTCCACTTTCATCCAGTCTTCAGTTTCTCCCAAACCATTTATTTCAAACATTGCAAGTTTTCCAAATCATTGGTTTTTGTTACTTCATGTGCTATGCAGGGGAGCACTTGCAAGTGAGATAAGGCTGTTCTTCTAAGTGTCACGTCCTTTCGTGGATTGAGAAATGGACACGCGGCTAAAAATCCGTGCTCAGAACGCATACCAACTCAGTTTGTGTGTCACAGCTGGATGCTCGAATTTTTGAAATGTAGGACATCTCGTCAAGTCATAAAAACTAGTCTGTTTGTGGTAGGCGTATTACTTCTGAAGCGTCGTGTGTCGAGAGCCGCATGTTGTTGCACAATTCAGGTTGGGAGGAAGTGACTGTATGTATTAATTACTGTGTACACAGCTGCTCCACAGATTTTTGATCGAAACAGTTTTTTAAAGGTGCTAACGGTTTCAACAACACATTTCTTACCTTTCGTGAACAGTTTTAGGATTTAGGTGTACAGTTTGTTATTCACAGACCATTTACAAATAAATCACCCCCTTGCCTACCATGAAATCAATGAAATAACTACCATTTTTCGGGTCGATGAAACCTTCTCAGATGTCCCACTTACTTCACCTCATTCATTACTGAGATGATGATTGATGGGTTCAGTTACCCCCTGTTTTCCATTATAATCGGCAACGACAGTATAAGAAGTCCTTTCGAACCCTCGGTTATTTCATTGCACGAACCCCACTCTCTTTGTGTTCTTCATCATGCAACAACTCCTCTTCCTTCACTTTGTTTTGATTCCCTTATTCCCAATCACTATTTTTTTTCTTGGAAGTAACATCTTTTATTTAATACTTCCATTTCATTTAACCCAATAGACTTTTTGAAGCTTAACGTTTACAAATGTGACCATAACACCATCTAACTTTCTCCTCTCATACCACTGATGTACTGTGATTTATTGTCTCAGTCGCGTCAATTTTATGTATACACGATATCTACGATAGGTTCTTTTCTCCGCTTTCCAATAGTTCATGCGAGTTCTTGTCATTTGTTTCGAAAACTTCAAAAGTGTATTTTTTTGAATCAAATATTTCCAAATGAATTAACCCCTGTCGTCCTTCTCCTTCGTCCATCCGATCTGCTAAGATTCAGTAGATTCCAATTAACTCAAACTGCTTCAATTCATCTTTGACAAACAGTAATTATGGGATTGCCATGTTTTTCTTAATTCAGCCAATCTTTTTTTCGTTCATGTGACTTACCTTAAGCCAGCCATCGATTTATTCAAATGTACTTTCTGTTCTGAACTACTCAGTACATACAGTGAATGTAACCTACTCCTCGAAAACAATCCCTTACTACGTCTGTCACGCATATTTACCATCCGGATGGTTTTCCCCGTGTGAATGCTTCACTCAAATCGCCTTTATATCACGATAGCCTTAACGTGTTCATGGTTACATTTGAATCATAAATGCTCACTTCTGACAGCTCTGCTGCTTTTGGTCAGTCCATATGACAACAACACAGACATCAGTTTGCTGTCTGTTGCGTCCACGTTAATCACTGGCCTCAGTTTATATCGGTTTACTAAGCCCAGAGAAAGTCATGTATGCGAAGAACAGGCAGGATTTCATCCGGTCGAAGGTAAGTTAATTACATTTTACCTTGCGACGGTTGTTGAAACATCAACAATGTTATAGACAACAGACGGTCGTGGTCGTTTTGGACCCAAATGCTGCTTCGGATCATTTGTTCGCCACGTTCTCTAAAGCTGTCTTCTTCGCAAGAGAGTTCCAGGGAAATACGTGAATCTATTGAAATCATTGTATGCTCACTCTGCAAGCAGAGTGAGAGTTTAGGAACAACTGTCTCGGGCATTCATCACTTCTAGTCGTGTTCGTCAGGAGTGTCCGATTTCCTCTTCCTGTTCAATTTTGTCTTGAACGACATTTTGAAAATTGCGCTTGAAGAGTCCGATGAGTTTGGTGTTGAGCTTCTTCTTGGTGTTTGATTGACCGATCTGTAGTATGCGGACGACACTGTCCTACTTAGTCTCTCTGCCGAGGATATGCAGACCATGCTGAATAGGGTGAGCGACCGGGCTGGTTTGTATGGAATGCGCCTCGCACCTTCAAAGTGCCAAATTTTGCTTCAGGACTGGGGCATTTCCACTCCTACTTTCTTTATTGCAGGTAATTCGCTCGAGACTGTGGACAGTTTCACATACTTGGGTAACACTATCTTGTCGGCCTGTAATGTTACTGATGAGATATCAACGAGAATAGCAAGGGCACCAGTTGTCTTTGCCAAAGGGCGTCATCTGTGGCGTCGAAAAGACATCCGGTTGTCGCTGAAAGAAAGAGTATTTGATGTCTGTGTGCGTACCATTTTGCTCAGTGTTTCAGAAAAGTATCCTGTTCGCGTTGAAGATATAAGCCAATTTGCTACGTTTGATCAACGTTTTCTTTGTCAATTAGCTCACGCGTGAGTAACATGGCCGTTCGTTGGTGCGTATTCCGGAACGCTCTAGATGTGCGATCAATTGGTCGACTAATCACGTTGCACAGCTTGCCACGGTTAGGTTACCTACTCCGTATGGTGTTACAATAATGATGCTTTTGTCCCCCTCACTTACAAAAGAACATTAACAACCGAGGGGTCTGAATCATACCCAAATTAAGTTATTGTGGATTCTCTCACATTTACTCTTTCGTCTCTAGTTTCTCAGATTATTAAACTTCCCTCGACCGTTTGACCATCTTCAGTCAATTAACGTTATGCAGGTTATTCTAAAATTCCATCCAACTCTTTAAATAACTCTAAGATGACCGTTTTTATAAAGCTGGCTGTAAGTCGGATTTTATGACTTGACTGTCTTCGTTTGCTCTCTCTTTCTTAAAATAAGCCAAAATGTTAAGGTTTGTTCTAGTTTGTCAGCAGTCAACATGTGCAACTCGATGTGGTATATGTCCCCAAAACAGTTGGCGGATTTCAAGATGCGATAAAACATATGCGATCTCCAGCATTCTACTAATTCCAAGTTAAAGTTCATGAAATAATCTGAAGTTAAAAAACAAAAATAACCTGTACATGTGTAGAATATTTCCGATGGTCACGGCTGTTGCAGCATAATCTGATATGAAATCTCTGGCGTTAGTAGGCATTCAGATCGAGCGGAAGAGCCGAAAAAAGCATATTTGCTAGCCTCAAAAATCGAAGTAACTGACTTCAACAGACGCTTAAGCTTGTGATCGTTTGTGGGAATTTTGTAATGGTGAATTGTCCAAACGTCACAGTTTTTGTGAGCAACGGATCACTATAAGTTTACACAGAAACTCTGTACCAGATCATTTTCTGTTTTCTAAGAGACGACTCATTATATAGGGAATGCGTGTGGTTGGAGAATACAGACCACCAGTTACAATCTGGCTCGTATTTACCAGAGATTTACACGCGCTTTAGTCCTGAGGTTTTCTAAATACAAGTATGAGTTAGTAAATGGAAGAAAAAGGCGTGTCATTAATATGCTAGTGACAGTTATACGCTTCCTTGTTGTTTCAAGATAACCAGTTGAGCTGGGATGCTATTCTGGTACAGGAGACACCCTAAAAAGTGTGGTAAGGAAAACTGACTGCCAGAAAGCCCCTTCTACGACTCAACTCTGGATTGACCTCAACCAGCTATTAAAAGTCTAAGTTGTAGAAAATTGTAAGTAACATCTTTTCCACTATATATATGGACGGTTCTATTCACGAAACTAATTCGTCCTACTGATTTATACACTTGATGTTCAAGAGTACTGCCTTTGAATTCAGAAAATTGTATAAATGGATAAAACGTGTTTCATCTTAAACTGGGAAATACAAGTAGTTCCTGATTTTCAATATCCGACTGTACGCAGGAGCACTACGCCGAATGTCGCAATGCCCGAAGTGATGTGATCCATAAGGTACCCTAAAGTACTCGCATTCAATGAAACAGAGAAAGTATAATTATCACGATAACTTCTGCAATCTATGTCAGAAGCTTCATGAACAACACCTCGTTTTTCTCACGAGTTCTGGACATAAAGTGCACAACAGGCTAACGTAGTGCATCTCCGTTGAAAAGGGTTGGTTAGAAATGTCCAAAGTATATCGCACAAGTTTTACAATAGGTCTCCTATTCAATCACTAATGTGTCCAGGCAATGCTTGATGATCAGTCGTCTGTGAAACATATAAGCGACAATTTCAGTCTCTCAAACGCCTTCAGAAACCGGGTGAAAAAACCAAAGCAACACGGATGGAATAGAATCAAAAATCGAGAATACTGATTACCAAACGAGGAAAGATGTCGTCCTTCTAGAAGTCATTCACGCATTGTATGAAATAAATGACAAACACTTGAACCAAAGTGATGATTTTGGTTGACGCAAAAGTGTGAACTGGTGAACTCAACAGCTTCTCATTATCTACCAGCTGTAATGTTTGTCTGGATATGCAAGATTAGAAAATGTGCTATTAGCTCAGAATGCATGCGATTTCTTCATTCAAAATGTTCTAAATATAAAGCTCCCTATATGAAGTTTAATAGTTTGATTAGTGGATTTTATCTCCGTAGCACAGCATGTATCCCTAAGGGAGCTCCGGTTGGCTTGTGTTCAATACGCAGATTAATAATAAAAACTAGATCGAAGTTTCATGGGAAACGCTTGACTTCGAAAATTTTCAACATGATCAGTAAACAACAGCTTCGCTAAGAATTTGGTGCACGACCTAGTAAGGGAAGATCTTAGTTGGTCGTTACGATGTCCCCGGGAAGAGAACCGTGTCTTCACGTAACGATAAAGCGATTGTGAACTAAGCATAACTATACCTTATAGACAAGGTCACATCAGTTTCTCCAGTTCCTGATATGGTATTCGGGAAATGATGCTTAATAGGTGAGAAGACATGCTTTTGTGGCCGTTACTAATATGAACTTTATCAACAATAGGATGTTAATTATTTTTTCATAAGTGTTTAAATACACTTCTTGAAAACTACACCAGATCGTGCGCAGAGGTCCACCAGGGTAGCCTTTCTCAACTAACTACCACTCAGGTTTATTCATAACGACGGAGGCGACAGTAGAAAACAACTCAATTTATTGCTCTCATTTCAAGCGCTGTCTACAGGAATAATTATTTTGTTGAATAGGCGTTTCGGCATACATTATTAAAGCTGCTGACTTTTAGCATTCCCAGGTCACTCCTACTCGGGGAGTTTCAGGATACACAACGTACCTTCTAAAGCGAAAATCAGTTATATTTGTTCGGAGCTGTGGCATTCCCATGGACGTTCCAGCTGTACCCTTTCAAAAAGAAGCACTAGGCTCGAGTTCCGCTCTCATTGGAACACCTTGTCAGTAGTGTATATCGTTACCACAGTCGGGATTAGAACTCCTGTCACACCTTCCTGAGGCAACTGTGTTAACCACGGTACCACTGACCTCACGTTAGGCACGACCAAATTATCATATGTGAACGTTCAACCACTTTCGCTTGTGAGTAATGATCCGGTTGCCCTATCGTCTCGATACGAGACACAGTAACTGTATAGAAACTCTAAATAATGACTGTTACAGAAGGACTTTCCTCCAAGTTTGCATCATCAAACTGGTTAACTTGTTAACCGATATTTTGAGACAACGCTTAATCTGAACAACTTTAGCAAGCGATTGTGGCCGAGTTTTCGCATGTGATGATTCAGTCTTGCCTATTGCAAGGTCAATGGAGCAGTGGTCAACGCGGTTGCCTCATGAAAGCGTGGCCGGATTTCTAGTCTGGGCCATGAAAAGAATATGCACTGATAGCAATCAATAACAAGAATGGAACTCTCACTCAGTGTTTTTCACTAAAGAGGCTGGCTGGAATGTTTGTCTGGATGCGAAAGCTGCGGTCAAATGTGTGACGTCCAATCAAGTCCCGGAATATTAATCGGTGGTGTACATTTGTCTCTTGATTTTCAATGAAGTGAAACGGACATTGTCACAAGGGTTGGTCATCATAGTCTAACGAACAGACGGTCAGAATGAAGCACAAATAACCAGCTTCAACCTAAGAAACCACCCACATATTCGTTGAAAAAATACACGTTGGACTGATTATATAGGTAGCCATTTAACAGTTTAGAAAGGGAAGGCTTTAGGAATCCATTTACTGAATAGGAAATCAAAGTATGTTCGGCTTAAACAGCAGTTTGACAAACTGCGTGAACAAGAGCAACTCGTGTACTGTAGAGGATCAAACTGATCATTCCAAACACCGTCTTTCGTGTTCTTTTCACAATCCTTGTGGTAAGCAACATCCGAATAACCCTTCAAAATCCAAGGCCATATCAGCCACGTCGATTATAACTCACACGATAAGTTGTTTAATCATCACGGGTCGTATGTCAGTGGAGTAAACAAAAACCACTGAAGCGAGTGATCTCATTCTCAAAAGTTCTACTAGTTTCTTACTCTGGCAAACCTCTATCGAATATACAGTAATCTTGTGATTAACACGAGATGTGGCAAACGCGATTATGATTTGTTGCTGAAGGCGATTCAATATCTTTTTGCCGACCCGTTACCTCATCAAACCGATCGCAAACTGATCGCATCAAACCGATTTGATTTGGCCGTTTTCCTAATGACTGATGATCAACCACAGAACCGAGCACATGGGCCCAGAGGTCTACAAAACGGGGAGATTTCACCATGCTGTTCACAATGCCACATCCGAATACGTCTTATGCGAAATGCACAAGGCAGTCAAAACATAATCAGCCATTTGTTTTTTCCCACACAGTGTTTACAGGATCAGCTGTTCAACCGAGCTTCGACGTATGACACCACATCTGGTTTGAATTCTTTCATCTCCTGCCTTTAATCGATAAATTCCGTCGAGAACAGAGGTGATTACAACAATTGTTCAGTTCCAATTCATTTTATACCTAGTGTTCAATCAAAATTTCCTAAATCAAGGATATGTCAACTGTTCGAATTAGGTGTTTGTTGCTGTGAATATGTTTTGCACATTGTGTAAGACAACATAAAGTAAGTTGGTATGATTTTAGTGACGACAATCAGCTTCCTTAGAGTACTCGATTTAATTGGTTGTACAGTTCAGCCTGTTGAATATCATCAGTTGAATTCGGTTGTGAAGATCGAGTTCATTTACCAGAAGTTGAAACGTTAAGAATAAGCATGGTCAACTAACGAATTAGATCAGTAACGAGAGATAAGGAGCACGATACGGTCATCACTACTAAAGAACGAGAGCAATACTTAGGCTGTAAGCATAAGAAGTTATATGACATAATAACTCAGCCTGTCTTTTCATCAACCTGACATCTTGCGTTATTTAAATGTAAAATGAAATTGTTGTCTATATTGGAGCCTAACCGCAAAAGATCTAACCATTATGCACTCACAGACTGGATGACAAAATGCACAACGATAACCCACTCTGGCTTAAAACGATATTGATTGTAACTGGCGGATCTGCGGTGTTCAACTACATCGCAAACTAGTACAATTCCTCCAATGTAATTTGCGTTACACATCGCTTTATGCATTTTTATAGTTTTTACTTTCTGTAAGTCAAGGAAGTATGAGATGATTCAATCGACCTATCAACCTTAGTCATTCCATCCATACTGAGCTTTCGGCAGTTGTGCATGAGTCCTTCGGATGTGGAGTTTATTCTAAGATTACTAGGCACAAAAGACAAGTTCATAATAGCTGTA
Organism: Paragonimus heterotremus; assembly: GCA_013368495.1. Classification (NCBI taxonomy): domain Eukaryota; kingdom Metazoa; phylum Platyhelminthes; class Trematoda; order Plagiorchiida; family Troglotrematidae; genus Paragonimus; species Paragonimus heterotremus. The sequence continues at coordinate 72,029 of LUCH01000307.1, read as the reverse complement.
TATGTTATGCATTTTTTACCATATATAACTCTCTGCGGTTTCAATGAGTATTGTTTCCCGACATAATCCAAACGAGATACAGGTACCATCTCGTAGTAGTCTAGTTATGGTAACGTCATTAAACCATGCTTAAGTATCTAGTCTGCTACTATGTATGTAACTTATTTGTAAGTATTTCACTCTAAATGCCATTATCAGAGTTATATAAAGTATTTTTGTCGGCTGTGAACTTCAGTAAGAACTTCATTGAAATGTTAGGTTTCAACATAAGATTCCGGAGGGTAACAACGAAATATTTTAGACGGGCGTTAACTGAAAATGAACAATCCGATTTTCACATAACATGCAAAAGTATGGCATCCAACCATATCAGTTTGTGGCTAGGCTTTTGGAAATGTTTCAAGTAAAAAATATATATTTCTAGTTCATTTCACAGATAATGTACTGTTAACGAACGTCCATAACAATCGCTGTGTTCTGTTTAAGTATACCATCCAGATCGTCCTTTGATTACAATGTACTGGAAAACAATCGTTAATATGTTCTGAATAGCCAGCCTGTATGGGTAATAGGACAGAGAGTGCTTATGAACTCAAACGCTATCGATTCTGATATTGTTTACACAGAGGAAATAGGCTGGTGAGTGAAAATGAGTGTCGTTAAACAGAATAGCCACTCATACATGGTTTATTCAAGTGAAAGCACACAAACGGTATAGGTTAACTAAAGATCATGCTTTCGTACTGCTTACTTTGATGAGGAATAAAACGGTTTGTGAGTAGATAAAGATGAATTTAACAACTGGTAGTTTAATTTGATTCACCAGTTGGAAAACCAAAATGAACGTGGTCTATAACTCACAGAAAATGTGTCAACCGTCATGGCCAACGAACTCAGCTACAGGCTGGCTGTTTGAAACAAAAATTTGTTGAGGCAACATTGGGCGCCGGAGCTCTTTAAGAAATGTCAAGTTTTAGCCGGCACTAATTTTTATCATGAACTCTAGCACTAAAGTACGTTTATTTATAGAACAGAGGAGTGGCAGTCAACCACACTGAAGACGACGAGCATTGCCGCGAGTACTTCCACAGGGGTGGTTCGAAGGGAGGGAAAATACGGTTGTAAGTGGTAGGGAATGTTCATTGGACAGTTACTGTATAGAACCTGAGAGTTAGTCATGCTATGTTTCAGTGGGTGGAAACGTAGAAAATAATTCAGTTCCTGATCATGAATCCCTCAGAACTGCGCCAGAGTAACACAGGACTAACAGGTGTGTTCACGAACGGGCAGTATATTGACCGAAGGATCAGCCAACTTCTGTCTACTACATCCACCCAGTCATGCAAACAGTCATACCGAAATATCCAAACATTAGTGAGCAAACGCACACCCAGCAGCTTTGGGCATCCGAGTCTGAGTCTGAAGAGAACATTTCAAAAGTAAATGATCTTCACCTACAAATCCAGACATTCCTACGTATTAATTACATTTCAAACTCCACTTCTTTCGACAAAACAATGGTCACATGAACAGCTTGAATTGGCTATGGTTATCAGGCTGTAATACGTCGGTAGTTAAACGGAAAGTACGGAGATTTCGATGATTTTTCGATGAGTTACTGAACAAATGAGACAACAGATTAGAGAGAAACAAGGAAGTGAGGTTGTTTACGATTCTTTGACCGTTCCATGAAACTGTTTGATGGTTTTCATCAATTGTCGCTACACTTCAAGCATGTTTCTTCCATTACAGAAAAATATGTCCCATGTGTTAATTCCGTTTCACCTCGTTATAATGGATCGTTGGAGAAATCAACTTGACCGTTATTATCGGCGTCTTTTTTGATCGACTAACAAAAAATTGTTTTGTACTAGTTACATTTTTCACGTTTACAGCCGGCATCTGAAAAAAGCTGTTCATCTGTATAATGTTAATTGTGAGCCAATAACAAAATGATTCTGAAACTGATTGAAATCTCGGCACGTGATCTCGAGATCACGTGGTTCACAATGAACATAATGCTGAAGATAGCCTACGTCACATTCTTTTGATAATATTTCACTAGAAAATGTCCAGAATAACATATTTCATGTATGCACCCATAAGGAATTCATGGCCTGAAGCTCTGGGTTTTTCATTCGGAGAGAGAGGGGAAAGACGTGTTTGGAACAAGTCTGGTTAGAAAAATCGGAAAACCAATCTACAATACAGTAATGTTCGGAAGGAAACTCCAAAAAGCGATGATAGTCAACCAGCAACCACAATCTTTTAATGGGTTTGTTGCAGTGTTTCATTTTATTCACATGCCATACCTAGTCGGATGAGTTTTCGGTTTACCTTTTCGTGTAAGTTGTTTCTGTCTGCATTTTTCATTAACTACACACACCCTCGACAGCCACTTCTAGCTTGTTGTTGCAGTTCACCCTGGAAGATCAAACGAACTGAAATTGTTTGGCTTTAATTCATCATATCGTTTGCATTAGTCATACTACTACTATATCGTTTATTTTGAAGAGCAATGTACACAGCTTCTTTCAAGGGAAGAACAAATGGTGACACAAAAAATTAAGCGACTGATATATATGAAGGTGAATGTGGAAACAAGCTGTCTGTCAGATGTGAGACGCTCCGTAGTTAGCAACACTGAACAAATGATGAATCCTCTCACAAGAATAGCAAGCGTTAATGGGCCAGTCATCAAATGAAAAGTTATTTGTGCTGTATATAACAAACGGGTTTAGAATTTTTAAAAAAATATACGAAAAATTATAAAAAGAAAATAAGTAAACGGTCACCATTCATAATATCCAAAAGGCTCTTCAGGGCACAAAAGTGCTATCACATTCAAGGCTCACGCATCGGGACAGAAAATGTCCTTCATAATGAGATAACTGTTAGAGAGGTGGAAACAGTTAACGCCAGGTTGCTTCCTACTCGCTTTCATTGCGGAAAGTGTTTTCGTTAATCACACGTGTTGATTAACTTTTAACACGGAATCTACACTGTTCGAACTCGTTTTTCTCCAGTCGTCGTGAAGAAAATGCAAGCAGGCTTGGTTCACCTTCGGGATTCTTTCAGTAACTAAATTACGTTGATGAATCTCGATGGTTTTCGATCTGACCTATAGTCTTTACCGTCCTAAGGTACCCGTTATGTCGGCATTTCCCGGGTCCGAGGTTAACCCTAGTACAACACTTACCATCAGAGGAGCCGTATCTATCTTCGATTTGAACATCACCCACAATTGATCGCAGCTATCGCATTCCCATAGACATTTCTGTCGGCCCCTTTCGAAAAGAAGCATTAGACTCGAGTTTCGCTCACATTAAAGTAGCTCGCCAGCAGTGCATGTCCTTGTCAGAGTCGGGATTAGAACTCCAGCCACGTTTTTGTGAGAGTGGAGACTTCGACCTGTGTAGAAAGTTCCAATCACGGGATTATCGACTGGAATTGAAAAAAAGTTACTGTGTCTCGTATCGAGACGATCGGGCAACCGGACCACCACTCACAAGCGAAAGTGGTTGAGCGTTCACATATGATACTTCAGTCGTGCCTAATGTGAAGTCAGTGGCACCGTGCCAAACATGGTTGCCTCATGAAGGCGTGGCCGGAGTTCTAATCCTGACTGTGGCAACGATATGCACTACTGATGAGCTGCTCTAATGAGAGCGAATCTCGAATCCAGTGGTCCTTTTCAAAAGGGGCCGACAGGAAAATCCATGGGAATACTACAGCTGCGACCAACTGTGAGTGATGTTTAGTTTGAAATCAACCAAATCCTCAACTACTGAGCAATAATCATCTTACTCACACCTGCTAACTAATTATCCGAATAAGTCCGCCTTGATATTCCATACCTTCGTGAGCTTCACATTACCAGTATATATAGTATGAGTAATTTCTAACGGTTTCTAACGGTTCAGTCATATAAAAGGAAGATTGAAAAAAGCTTTGGTTAAGGATGCTGGACTTTAACTGAACAATAAGCAATGCTTACTAAACGCTAGAAAATAGATGGAGTTGGCCACAGTTGAAGCCAGGATGGCGGATCAATTAAATGAATTCAATCAGGTAACTGACATCTTGCTTTACGTTGCCACGAAAAAGAAACTAATCGACTGTTACTCTGCTCTCTACAGTGTGTGAGAGACGAGCAAAATAAGTAATTAGCTTTGAGCTTTAGTCCTTACGCAGTTCCAAGAGAGTACGGAATATAATGGACATGCTGCACGATCAGACCGATCATGTATTTTTATCGGGTATACCATGGTGCAACTCCGACTTAGTTATTAACAATGCAAGTGTCTTGTCTTGTATCACAGTTCTGAAAGAGGGTCACCAAATTACTCTCACGTTGAGGACTTATGCTTTCCAGTTAATTTAAATAAATCAACAAGTTTCTTAACGATCTACAGTATCATTAAGGTCAGTTCGATGCCAATATAATTCTTAGAATTTAGAAACGAGAGTTTATAAACTTGTAAGTATTTGCCTTCTCCCGTGGCTAGAATAGTTCGCAGAGATGCTGTTTAATTGGCATGTCTAAATGAGATCTCATGCGATGTCAAAGGTCTGTAGAATAAAACTCGCTTCATGCGGCTTCAACTATGGCTTTTGGAGGTGATTGCTTTCCTCGTTGGAAGAGCAAACCTGGTTCTGGAAACAGTAATCAGCGCGTTGTACACGATGTGCCAAATAGGTATGCTGTTCTAAAGGTGACAGAAGTCTACATCAGACATTTCTTATTCACTCGTCAGCGAAAAGGAGACAACGTCAAAAAAAGCCGGCCCGGACACCGACGTCCACTTCTCACTAATAATAGTTGTCAATCTTGGCAGGAGAAAAGGTATCTGCTGACTGGCGGTCCACTGAGGTTGCGCAATATGAAAGGGCCTTTGAAAAAAACCCTTTTGGATTGTTGGTCCGACGGAGGAAGTTTGGATTCACGGTCTTCAGGGTGGCAAACAAGGGACCAAATGACTGTCACCACGTAGTCTACTGTGGTTAGTCACGGCTGTCATTTAGCAACAAATGCTGGAGATGCATTTGCCCCACCCTTTCTGTCACCTGTTTGTGAAAACAGTGTATAAATCGGGTGCATATAATTTGTTTTAACTTCTAGGGTGAGACCCAAAGTGGATGCGATTCGAAACGAGATATGCAAAATGACCATAGTCATTATGCTTGTCAACAACTTTGCCCAATGCGCACTAGGTGTTTGATCTGAGATTAGGAGGCACAAAGCAGCCATATACAGACGAGACAATTTAAAGGTGGACGTTACTCGGACAAGCAAAAATTGACAGGCGTAAGCTGACTATGGTTAATTGCCCTGAAGGAGTTGACGCATATATAACCGAACATATCCATAGGTTACTTAATATCCAATTTGCCGATACGGGGAAAACCAACTGATCGTAATCAAGATTGCAACGTGCACATATGTCGGGTGGTTTGTTATTAGTAGACAGACGCTGTCTGATTTCGCTAGCTTAAGAAAATCCTGAGATTATCATATCAAATAACCGAAGAGTAGTTGGAAAACTATTGGTTTTCACTATCAAAAGTCTGATTGCAGTCGTGGTTTATGAGCTATATTGCGACGGAATGTTAAGACAGAACAATGTTAAATGACCGACGTCGGTTACTATAACGAATCTAATCTTGATACATTTTGGCATATTATTAGGTGCCAAAGTTCAAAAAGACAGCTTAGATCGCCATACGTAACATAACGAATTGCTACCATACATAGAGCCCAGGCATCTCTGTGAAAGTTACTTTTCAGCAACAACTTCCTTACAACAGACAAGCATATAGATTCGTTGTTTGTTTAGGTTTGCCAGCGAGGTCTTGGACCGTTACGGTGCCCCTGATGGCTGGAACTGTCGTCGGTTAATTGTCAAGTAAAGCAGCTTTAATGCCATCAGGGATGTAATGTGGTTGTCAGGGGACAGGATATTCAAACAATTGAATTTTTCGACATATGGACGCCTGATGGGTTCAGTCAAGGTAACCCAATGACGAAGACCATGCCAGAATGAATCTCACTGAGGAATGCAAACAAACGGTCCTTAATCCGTTCTTACTTATCTTCTATGTGCGTCATAGGTAGGTTTTGAAAAACATCGATTTAAGTTGTGCCACCAATGTATGATCGACCTCCGCCAAGAGGTCTTGTAGTCATTGTAGAACATTCATGAATTTCGAAATTCCCTTCAGTCTACCCTGTTCTACTCCCGTCTTCATCCTGTCTGCCTAATAGTGTGTCATAGTAATTTGCATGATCCACGTTCACAACTGTACCTTGTTTGTATTCATTGGTTGTTAATTTTCATCCAACATCCATTCGGCATTCTTGTGACTACTACTCATCCTTACTTTTTGTCTCTGAATTTGATCTGCCTAATGTTACCTGCAGTTCTTCTAATATATCTGCATCGCTGACGAGCTATTGCGGTTAACTGCTATATTTTAGACCAAGAAAAAAGTAAAACGGAGGTTGGCTTCTTGAAATTCGTAAATTTTTCAACCACCTGGTTTGATTTTGATAATAATATTTGACAGTGGTCACAAATGCATTGCTCAATATTTGTCGGAAGAAAGCGCATTAAGAGAGAACGCCTCAAGGTAACCACAGTAGTAGAAAGATATGCGTACAGTCAAAGCAAGTGCGTAAACAAAACTCGGATGCTTCATTGTTATCAGCTGCCCCCATAAGTTCCTTACGCGTAGGTATAAGTGTATCCGAGTTGTTTTAACCATGCCTTTCTATTGCACTCTAGGTTGATTTTAAACTATGTTGGCCCTGCTCATTCTACATAATGAAAAAGAAACTGACTTTTCTACATTGCCGTCTGCATTTTACCGTCAACGACTTAACCGCCGGTGGAAGTGTTTTCCATAGCAACTGTTCCATTAAAACTGTGAGAATTAAACAGAACTTACAACAGAAAGTAGTACTCACAAACTGTAAAACATATCAGCTAAAAGCGAGATCAGAATCACCGGTAACAGCGCAAAATTACTCTTGCGGTGAATACCATAACCGTTGCAATGAATCAAAAAACGAGGTCATTGTTATTCGAGGGAACAAATTTGGTTGTTGAATATTTTCATATGGAAGCTAAAATATGCAATCTTTAGAATACTTTTCATATGTGTGTCTTGTTACAAAGTATACAGAACGAGTTCGTTCTGTGCACACACACACAAAAATTGGTTCTCCTTTGTGAATGAATAGCACATTGGATTCATACAAACATCGATGAGAGAAAGGTGTACATTATCGTCTGTGAGTCTACGAACATCTGTCCGTATAACCATTGGTTCTCGTCCTCGTGACTAGTTAAATCCTGAAGCTTCTTGTCTGTGTTGTTCTTTGGCTTATAAGCTCATTCGCTATCTCCGAATCTATTTACACTTCTCCCATGTTATTTGGAACACCTCTTTTAACTGGCCATATTTGGTTGCTGTTCACAGGTACCGTTCTTTTTCGAAGTAATGCAAAACAAGACTGATCATGCTTCATTTGACTTGTATGGAACATGCTACCTACAGCATTGCAGGAGGTACTTATTCTTCAAATACTGAAATCGATTGGTTGACTGTCATTGTAAAGCCAGTAACTGTCAGAGCACTAGCAAAGAGGGGTAATTTGGTAAACTTAACACTCAAATAAACTATCATCAATACTTGTGGTAACTCGCTGAACTGAAACTGTAGGTCTTTATCAGGATTACCATAAAGAGGCAAAGATGCTTGTGCTTGAGTTGTACATCAACACATTGTTGAGGCTACAAATAACGAATGCTTTCGAAAGGATTTTGTAGCAGCCAACTTGGTTTCTGTTTGTGCACTTCTTAAACAACCGGCACATATTGCTGGGCTAATGAAAAATTGAGGATTGAGATTGGCTCAAATGTCATATTTGTGTTAGTCATGAAAAAGCCAAACATATCTAAAGAGTAAACAACATCGTGAAATTTTGAGTGGTTGCGATTAGTATGGTTATCCAAATTTTCGTACAGCATCTTTACAAAGATAACATATTTTGTCGATCACGCTTTTAGTAGCATTAAAGAAACTGAAGGCTGCTTCAATAAATTTAAATATATCCTCATGACTAACCGCACAATTTCTCATACAAAACTAAGTGAAGTGACACGCCACTGGGCTTGTCAACAAAATAGTTTTTTGAGCGAGCCGAAATATTCTCACGTGGATGTAAATGTATTTGCCTGGAGGCAAAGTCAGCGAAACAAGTGAAAACAGTGAAAACAAGACCTTGTTGAATGTTTGGTTAGTTATTACCGTCAGGAAATACGGTTAACTGTAAATTTTCGCTCAAACGAATTCTAAATGCTTGTTGATGAACAAGTTACTAATTTTATAAATTTAGAGGGCTCCATGTTTTTCTGTCTGTTCGACATGGATGTGACTATTACGGTTGAAAAAAATGAGATTTTAACATAAATTGCCTTAAAACTTCACGTTTGTCTATGGAGAGTACAGCTAACCAGAACTTCACATAAACACCGGACTAAAGTACGTAGGTTACAACATCTGAGTAGAAAAACCATCCAAATCACCTTTTGCCTTCCCCTGTATCACCTTCGTGGTTTGATTTTGCTTATTTTCATAGATAATTAGATCAATCTTGTAAAAAAACAGCTCTGAAGCACTGAGCAAATGTGCAGCAACAGTTAACACTGTTCGGTCGACTCGAACAATACAAGGAAAGGACATGGTAATTGTTTGCGACTTACTTGTTCACATACATTCCCTTATCTTTATCAATTTCTTAGATAGTTGCTTGATACAGGTGATTTATTTGTTTTGTGTTACTCGTGAAACACACATTTCCCCTCAATTTAGTCGGTGAACAACTGTATAAAATGCACCGTATTTGTTAGGCATCCAAACTGGCCAAGGCAAGCAATATAAGTTTATTTCTGTTATGCTGGTACCAAGATGAACTGCTTCTGGGGAAAAAGTAGTGTACTGGTTTTTATTGTGTGCTCCTACTGTTCTGTAGATACTGTTCTAGCATGCATACTGTATTGACCATCGAACGAGAAAGCAGTCTCCAATCTGTGTTCTTGGGACCTATCTAGCTGATGTGAAAACAAATGTGTACAGTGGGTTTAGTGTAGTGACTAAAGGGTTAGTGAGTAACAGTAAATGTCGTGAATCAACCCGAAAGTTTATTGAACATCACGTAGGTTGGTTATCACAATACAGTTGCGGAATATTTGGAAATTCTGGCCACGCGTTATTGATATGAATTAATTTAGGGCGAAAACCATCTACAGTATGGTTGGAAAAAGTCGACTAACTAATTTCCGTTAGTCACGTGGCAGCCCGATTATGGTCCGAGCTACTAAAGTCCTGCACTTTGAGGTCGCGCTTGTGTTAATCAAACCACACAGCCTAGAACAACATAAACATTAAACTACTGAACATTTTTCGACGAAATTAAGGTTTACAAATGTCAGTCGATCATCAACGTTTTGGTCATTGTTGCCGTGTATGCCGAGCTCAGTGGAATGCTGCTGAGCTAGACGGACAACTAGAGGTATTTTTGTAAAGTTGAGTAAGAAATAGGAACTCAACGCATTATTGAAAAGATCCACAGGTGAAGTAGACGATCGGTACGGAAATGCTAAGGTAAGAACAAAAACGTGGAGAATTTTTTCATAAGTTACGGATGTGTGTACACTCTTGCAGTGCACATAGGTAACAGTGCAGCAAGTCCAACCTTGGTGTGTGCACTTGCAAACCTACCACCTCTTGTGTGGACTAGGAGTTAGAAAAATGTCCCATTTAATTTCTTCTGAAACTGGATAAGGAAATACGACTATCACAACAAAAATATGATATCATCGCTGCATTATGATGGTGAGTGTTTTTTTTAAAAGCCAGTGTTACAGCAGTTTTGTTCATGCAGAGGTAGTCGTTCCCGAACGAAGAATTTCAGTCGCAAATCAGTCTGGTGTGAACATTTGGATCAACATGCTAGGTAGTGTACTCTTGTGTGGTAGACCTGGATGGGCAACGCCTATGCACTATATCCTTAGAAAAGACTACTGTCAACTGTTAGATACCGGTGCAGTTTGGTTCTCGTCTGCACTATGACAAAACGGATGATACAAACCTTAAGTTCACGTTGAATTTGTACGTTTTGGAAGAGATTGAGTTGTAGCTCTCTACGAATGAGGGATTGTGATAAGACCGGTCGCTTAAAGTGGACAACGCCGACGCAAAAAAACTATCGGTAACCTTACTAAGGTTTAGGCTGTGTCATCTCCCAATACTAGGGCTGAATATGAATCACAGGTCTACAAAGGTTTCGGGATGAAACCAACTGTACCGCTACTTTATTTCAAATATTCTCCTCACCATGTTGTTGGAAGTTCACAAAGCCTGAAGTGTGTAAGTTAGAAGACGAGAATTGAAATCGCAACTTCAGACAGCGCCGCAAAGAATATTTTTAACTGTAGCAAGACCAGTAGATTATCCATGCTGAATACGGTGAACATTGAAGTAGACAACTAAGACAAAAGGTTAGAGTTTACATTAACTGTACGCAACTAAAGTTATATAACCTGTCAGGCATTTTGAGAGCATGCATCCTATTATTTAGATGCAGATACCCGTTATGTTCACTAGATTAAGCACCAAAATGAAACAACACTCCACATGAGTAAAACATCTTAGCCACAGTGAGAGTATCACCAGCGGACCTGCAATTCATTTGAAATGAATACGCGAACAGCTGATGCACGGTTGAATATTAAGGTATTTTGCTCCTCAGATTATGGACCAGAATAGTTAAATTTTGTTGCTTTTCGTATACAGTATTCTAATTGGCAATTAATAACAGGTTGATATCATGAAATGCAATTATTAAAAAAGGAATACCTATATGAAATGCTTGCGTGTGAGATAGAAGGAAACACTCTGCACTTAAAGCAATACTTACACGGCAGCAGCAACGTCAGCAGTATAAAATGAAAGGCTTATCTGAATGCAGAGGCTACGATCAAGTGTGAGTAGCATTTAATTTAAAATAGAAAAATATGCTTATAAGCGTTCAAGTTAGCCGGCTGCATTATAAATTGGGTCACAATGTACTATAATCAGACCTTGGCTCAACGAATGGTAGTGATCAATTAATGGAAAATGGTGTTGGTCTTTTAGAAAAACTAAACAGTGGCGGTAGATTAACATGATATAAACTGAAGGTCACTCACATTTGGGCACTACTCATAAGTTAACGTGTCGGAACTCTCGAATTTGGAAATTTGGTTCCACCCATTTTGATATCAATTATGTAGTGATCACCGCAGTTGTCTTATAAGTATATGGACTGTAGTTCGAACCCCGATCATGACAGTGATAGTTACGAGCTCTGACAGAAGTGAAAAATGTGTCTAGTGTTTCTTTTTAAGCGAACTGTCTTTAAAGTTCAGCTGACTGTGAAAGCAACGGGCAAATACAAGTTATCGTAAAACACAAATACTGTTGCCTAAATAGTATTCCACAGTCTGTGTAAAAAATAAATAACGATTTTTCCGTTACATCGCTCATCTTCGTAAGTCAACTACATTTTGTGTCTGATAGGAGGAACATGCCATTTTTTTAACTGGTTGAGAAATACTCATCAATTTGACACTTTCTTTGACATAAAGTAAAAAATACTTTTTCACCTACTGATTGATTTATACAAACTCAAAGAAAAATGTAGCTTTGTTCACCAAACGCTCGACGGTGTTAAGATGAAATCTGCAACAAATTAGCTGCTGTTATTTGGCGTGTTCAGAAATTTCAGAGATGCGTATTTACTAGTCTGTGACTAAATATGTAAGCACGTCCTGTTATCGGAGATTGGCTATCAACACTATCAGTCGCTAGATGGATGTATCAAGAACCGATATAAGTCACTGAGTTATATGGTCTGATGGTTATAACCAATATTCATTTGAACTGCTCATTGTTAGTTCAGTCAAGTCTGGTATTCTTCTGTAAATTTGTGGACCAGTATATGAGAACACAACTAACTGATGCGATCAAGTATACGTTAGCTTTTCCTAAGGATGGTATCGTGCCGGCTGACCACAAAGAAAAATAAACTGGTCCTTACAATAATTCGGAAATATTTTTTAAGATTAGCTATCATGCTACTCATGCTTAAGTCACGATGCATATGGTGAAGCGATCGCCCATGGTTATTGTCCAGGTTATTTCGTGGTTTCTAAGTTTGAATTATGGTACTTAACAGGCTGACTACAATCAGTTCATATACGACGTAGAATTCGATGGACTTGTCAGTAATGGTCAGCTTTAATTGGTTGTCAAACTCAGCACATTTTATGAAGAAATATTCTTGACACAGGTGACTGAAGTATTGTCTGCAACAATTTGGAATGAGGCAAAATTAGTTCAACAAGAATTCACAGACGTGGTAATAATTGGTAAACAATCGAGGTTGCCAGTTTTTGACCAAATGATTCCTGCATTGCAACCTTCTAATCAAAGGTAAATTCTTAGACCAATTGCTTTAGCAGCCACAAACAATAAATACACAGGAACACATATATAGCAATAATCTTCAATAACGGATGGAGTAAACTTTGTTTTTAGCTAAATGTTTAATTTTGATTGCATAGTGGGGACGTTAGGAACATTGATATAACCTGTATATTAGTGGGCTTACTCATTTAAGTTCACTGTGATGTGAAGTCGACGAGGCGGCAACGTCGCGTGAGTGCAATAGTGCATGTTTATTTTACTCGTCTAGTCCCGTGACAAACGATGGACGAACGAAAAGCGATTATTGATCACACAGTGTTGGTAATTGTTACGACACATCCATAAAGTTTCTTGCATTGTTTGCCCTACATCCAGACGGGCGGAGAGCAACGCTACCCACAGTAGTCGGCATTGTAAAAGCTACCTAATCCTCCGTTACAGCATAGGCACGCACCCATGAATTCTAGTATGCGCGTGCGTGTGTACAATCTTTCTTTTACAAACCACGAAACAGGTGACAGAATGCTTACTGTTTACGGCTCCACGCGATTGGCGAGAATTCTGTGAGTTGCACTTATGTTCAAAGGTATCACGGCACTAGTGGAGCCCGTTTCCTGTCCATCACTTTACATTTTGTGGTAGGTTTGAATGTGATTGTGTGTATGTGAATTTGAGTAGTTTGCACATAAGATTGTCTAATCAGTTCTACAAAGAAAAAACCAGCTGTGATTATGTGCATATCAAATCTACTATTAGGTTTAGATGAGATACTGGTATGCCAACTTAACGTTTGGAATTGGTAAGTAAATTTGTCAACCTTGGAACTTCTGCTTTACCGAAGGGAACTACCACAATATCATACGAATGAGTTATGACTAAGAACACATTCATTTGCAGTTGCATCTTCAAAACGCAATTCAAAGTCTTGTTGACACTGAGCTTTTCTATGAAACTGAGGACAAATTATTAGGCTCACTTATTATTATTACAGATTACTCTTCCGTGTGTAATGTGTAACTTGATTCTTGGAAATGTAATTGTTATCACGTCACTTTCGGAGTTCAGTCCGAAACTGTTAGCATCTCACTTATTTACGTTTTCATCTAACTGTAGATCCTTTATGTTATAAACTAACATGCTGCATTCAAGAAAATCGGAAAATTGGGCTGATTCTTTATGCTAAAATGTAGCTGGAGATTTAATTAGTCTGATTTTCGAACCGTTCACACAAATTGAAAAGCATGGAACATAGGGAGACATATGGATATCCATGTGTGTGTGTGTGCAGATCAAGATAATTTGGATCAATAATCGGTCAAATGGCTATTAATCGGGTGATTCATCCCACAGTCATAAAATTGGTTGAATTGTGCAAGTCGGTCATTCCTCCGATTGAATTTGAGACCGACGAGGACTTAGTGCTGGAACAAACGTTATTTGACTTTCAGCGTTCGGTCTGGAAGTTTGATCTTACTGAGTTATTGGTTGCTGAACGTTCGCCGAGTTATCCGAGAGGTTTTATCATTATTCACCTGATGCTCAATTTCGAATAGGTAAGACAGGATTAATCTGTTGTTTGCTCATGTTCCGCCCTACACAAACAATGTGGGCGGCTGCTGGAACTAATTATTAGGTCTCTGGAAAGTTTCATTTAGAGGACTAAGAAGTTCAGTGAAATAGCACATTGTGGTTTTCTGTTTACCTTGACAGTGAGCTAATGATCACAATAATGGTAACAGTCCAGACCAGGGAGTATCGTTTCACATGAACCAACACAATGTTCATTCACTCGAGTGGGTCACGTGAAAGTCAGTGCTGTACTAATAAGCTGGAACAAACATTGAAGCAAAAAATATTGCTTTTATCCTTTAAGAAAATCCAGGTGCTGTCTACCCGACATTCGTTGAACACATTCAGTGGGCTTTAAGAAAAAGTGCATCGATAAGTACTGTCCTTTGCTCAGTGAAAATTCATAATACAGTGTTTCATTTCATTTACCAGGGTGGAACCACCTCAGTTGTCCTGCTTAAAACTTGAAATTAGCGCTGGTTATTTGTTAGGTTTTAACAAGCTAACCTATTCAAACCATAACTAATGTACTCCTAATAAGGTTACCTCTATTTCAGGAAAACGGTAGTTAAATGACAGGTCACTTAGTTTAGCGCTTTTGGAGATCCAGCTTATATTGCTTTTGGCAGACATACAAATTAACAAAGGTAGCTGACAGTTTTACCGGTTGTTTGACTTTGGTTGTTTAAATGATCTGGTCCAGACTTAAAAGACGGTTTGACCCAACTGTGCATGGAGCAGAGATGCAACTGACAATAGGGATGAATTGGAACATTTACTTCAGGTGATTGGACATTCATCCAATGCACCTGTGTATATCCGCAAACGGGCGCAGATGAAGGCTTGTATTCCGTATGACGTCAAATTCATGTTAGATTAGTGTCATAACTCACTAACTTGATAAATCTGTCCAAACGTGCTCATAATTATCTTTAAGGAAAACGTTAAAACCGAATGTATCGGTCTAAACAAATGAAGGATATTCTACCTAAACTCATCTCAATATTTTGGTGTTTCATAGAGTCCTAACTGAAGAGTTATGGGTGAATTAGAAGGGCCGCAGCAAGGAGCCAGTTACTTGAAAAGAATACTAATGAGGTCTCATAATCAATCGGTTGTCACAGCTCTTCAGATAACAGAATAATTTGTTTCTAAATTTGAGTGTAAATTATACCCAGCAACGACCATTAAGCAAAGTGCAATGATTTGTAAGTTCTAGAATTACTGTTACTATTGTAAACCGAACACTTGACCTCAGCTTTCGCAAAACCATAGATTTTTCAAGAGTTCCTTTTATCAAAGAAACCATTTGCTTGATGTTCTTGCTTATTATAGCTTGTCAGTAGCGCATGTCTCTCTTCCAGTAGGAATCCGAACAATAACGACGCTTGTTAACCAAGGCGTCGTTACCTTCATAAAAGTGTGGCAGCAGTTCAACGCTTGACCGTGGTAAGGAAAAGCATTATCGACAAGCCCCAACTAGAACGAAATATGCTGAAAGAAACTCAGCCAAAGTGTTTATAAAAATGCAACGGCCGCAATTAACTGTGAGTGACGTTCCATGTTTTCTGACCAAAATCCCCCGCTATATATTACAACTGACAGTATTACTATTAATCAAGCTGTCCACTCTCCACTAATTGGCGCGAACACCTCGGAACAACAAATTTCCATGTTATCAACCTGCATCTTCTCACTGGCAGGTATTCAGTGGTCACCAGTTTTGGCTGTAAGCTTTGAGTTTACGAAAACTTCCTTTCGTCAGTTTTGTGTCATTCTTATCCAGCTGATACTAATATAAATTATTCCATAGATCTTTCACCTACAAAGCGTTCAGAAAAAGTCAACTAACGTCAACAATGTCTAAGATCAGGAAGTTTGTTGAGAGAAATAGTATTGTATATGTGGCCACCGAAAACAAACGCCCAACTATGAGTCGTACTTGATGTAGGCTCGTCGGTCATGAAGCAAAACGGAAACAGAGTCTAAGTACTCTTGCCTACTGAGGGCCACATTGATAGTCATCGTTCGCCAAATTTGGTGAAAAAACGGCCGAAAAAATGATAACCAACTAAAGGGGACCATTAGGAGTAGATAAAATTACATTAAGAGAGCTTGTAACTTGATCTCCGTAAGCTCACCTGGGCCAAAATGGTATAAAAAAAGTAGTGCACCGGACTGTATCTGCGCACATACAAAAACTAAAACTCATCAATCTGAATCAATTTCGTCTATGCACGTTTGCTACGAAGCATCACAAAATTAATTGCAGCTGAATATATCGTGTTACAAAGGATAGTTCTTACTTGCTCAACATATTCAAACTGTTCTAATCTTCCTTAAATAAGGCAGTAACCACAACCTCCTTTGATTACAGACCAATCACAGGGTTGTTGGTTGCTTGTAGAGATGTGAAGGAAAAATTGTTTAAACACAAACATGATCCTGTTTTGAACAAGCTAGAACTAAGATAGAAATAAAGTGTTCTATTGTGAGAGCCACGACATGACGCTCGGAGCTAAGAATTTCCGTGCATGGCATTATCTGTCCATTCATCCAGGTTTACCCCATAGAATCTAACAAATATACAAGGGAACTTAATATTCTGACTGATTTCTCATGTTGTTTACACTGGAGCCTTCAGCGTCACCGCTTAACGTTGAAAGTGTACCATGGAGAAGTGATGAATCCGTTTTTGTTGATTTACAAGCGGTATAAATATAGAAAACTTACACTTCAGCTGTACTCGAACCAAGTACAGGAACTAAACAGACGTTGTACACAGTGAACTTAGAAAGCTGAGCGCTCTCAAATTAGATTAGTAACTCAGCTCGCAAGGCACTGTTTGATGGTTTGAGTTCCAACTAAGTTTATATCATCTACCATTCAATTAGTAGAAAAATGTCATATCACTAGTTAGCTGCCAAACAATAAAATCTACGAAAATTCCGTTATCAGACAATAACAAAAAACAAAAGCCTAGCGCACAGTAAGCAGGAGACACAGATCAGAAACGTAGGAAAAATTGTTTGTGTGTAATACAATCATCGTGCATTGTCACATTTACAAACTTTGCAAGGAACTGAACAAGGCCATCTATAAAATGTGCCTTGAAGCAAGCATTTTCGCTGATTTTTATTAGACTGTGATTTGTCTTACTAAGCGGTGTTTTTATTTGAGCAAGTGACCGGAGTAGTTGAAGTTTTTTCACCCGACAACGCTTATTACTGTGTTTTTCTTACTTAAACCCCCTACTCTTTGTGCTCTTAACTCTCTACGAACGTCTAACTCATTGATGAATCGCAGCAATATGAAAAATTGGCCATAGCGCACAATCTAGCACCTTACGCAAATTAGTACTAATGTAACGACAAAAAACCTGGATGGATTTCGGTTTAATTTTTATCCATCGCGATATATTTCTGTAACTAGCCCCACACCCAGCGCAGTTCACCCTGCTTCTTGCAACCCAAAACGGTAAACCCTTTTAAAGCCTATTGTGACAGCACCATTAATGGACAAACTCAATCTCAAAATGAAAAAACACGGTTTGAATGCCGAGCCGACTTGAGAGGGTTTGGTCAATTGAATCGTTCCACAACCGCTTTTAGTCATCAGCTGTTTTGTAAACCCTCATGTTTAACAGAATACCATAAAGTTTCTATTCTACAATTTCAACACTGTTCTTGTAATCATTATGGTCATCTTTCTTACGGTTGTTAGTTGCCTAAATCAACTATGCCTTGAGCATCACAGTTTCACTGAGTCTTTTCTAAACAATCCATCACGAAACTAGTTTTGCAAAAAGGTTTTCAGCTTACAACTCGAAGTAAAAGGAATAGGAATTCTGCAAAACGGAACGGTATGTCACCAGTGTATGACAATCACAAATCTTGTATCTCACTGATCCAGATAGATACAGTCGATCGCATTTTGTTCATTTGAAGCGATTGAAAGCAGAATGCTGTTTCGGACAGTGCCAAAAAAAGAGCGTTATTTCTCTCAGTAATAGCTGTACACAAATGGCTCACAGCTCACAGTATAAGCTCCCATATTGTCCAGGTAACCAGATTTGAGTGCATTTCTGCTGTAGCTGTTTAACAGATTCCAGGTAGACAGAATTCGTTTGTTACACCAGTATGTACGACTGGTAGTGGGAAAACAATCTTTCAAATTGAACACCAACAAAACTTGGTCGCAGTTCTCTAATTGTGCTAAGCTTTTGGACTAGCCCACTTAGAAAGCATGCACCAGACTTATGTTTTGTTTTCAATAGAGCCCATCAACAGTCAATGTCCTTTTATAAATCAGAATCTACACTTCGGCTTTCTTGTTTGTGAGGCCGACACGTTAACCACAATGCCAATTACTTCACAATCAGCACTGTCAATAATCGTATTCAAGCGCTGAACCACAACCTTGTATGAATAGTGTTCAGTTTGTTCGCTCATTTCAAAACGAGAGTAAATTGGGCTAGCCAGAAGGTTAGCCCGAAGTTTAAGGCTACACTCAAGTGTGGTTGATGTCCAATTTATAATAATTTGAATTTTCGAACTTCTACAGATGAAAAGTGGTGCTCATGGGCTTAAATCTATCTATGTCATACTGTGCAGTATTATGAATTTAATATAGGATTTATCCATATACATACATAAGTAAATATATTTACTGCCGCCGTCTCTAGCTGTGAATCATTGCATCTGTTTTCACAATTGATGTCACTGTGTCCATAAGGTTTTATTATAAATTATGTAGGAGAAAATGGGCGCACTCCGTCAATTGTAAAATCATGCTCTGTTAAGCCACGCTTGAGTTAAAATACTTTAGGGATTTTCCTGCGTACATCGCGAGTTTTAGCTTGATAGGTTTCCGGGTGCTGATTTCGACAGTTTGCTCGTTAATTTTGGTAGCATGCAGGTGATCCAACCGTCTGTCAGTTTGACGAGAATAGCCTCGTTCAATAAGCACAGCGAATACTTTGGAATATGCCTTTCGGGATGGGGAACTGCTGAAAGTTTTCATAAATTTAGATTGGAAAGCTGTTTTAGCCCGTCATACGCCTGGCTCACTAAATTTAGTGCATATCCACTAATGCGTTGATTTCATGTCCACCAGTCAGCACAGCAAGGCCGATTCGTAATTCACCTCTGATTGCAAATGACTATGCGGACTGCGTACACAGAATGTGGTGATGCACGTTTTCTCAGTTATAGACGTAACAGTTTGGTGTGGCTTTCCCTAGAAAATACAATATCGGAGTTCTTGTAGTTTAATAATTTTCTGTGAATCTTGCTTTGAACTCCCGCGCGCAATACTTATAGCCTTGAAATACCACATTCATTGAGTAGTTATTGTAATCTTGATCAACGGTGGAATGGATGGAATAGAAATGCATATAATGTCGACTAAGACATGGGGTCGACGGTTATGATTCCTTCACACTAATGATGAGAACGTGGATTTAAAACAATGTCCTTCTCGAGTTCTTTAGAACTACCACTTCTACCACCCATTGCCATTATTGAAGTATGAAGCAGGTGGACACCGGGGTGTTTTTACATCGTGATTAGTTGGTATCTTTCGTTACAGGGGAAACATTGTTGATAAGTAGACCAGGTAGTGCAATACGTGATCCAAGGTTCGCGAGTCCCTAAATGAGGATATCATTTTAGATGAAAGTAACTTAGGAAAATGCGGAGAGGTTTTCAGCGTATTGCACATTGTGATGCTGACCTTCCGCAGGTAAGTAATTTTTTGTCAAAAAGTGACATGTTACACTATTACTGTTTACATCTGTTGAATTTGCCAGCGTTATGAGGACTTCGGAACAATCCACCATAACGTGTGAGGCTTTTGGCTCAGCCGTTCGCCCGCACAGTTCAAACAAAGCTGTTTGATCTGTTGAACCGGTTCACCGTCAACTGACTCACACTATGTTCATTTTGTAGGGAAGCTTCAGCTGTACTGCTATCCACGGAGCTTGCATCAGCATCTATCGTACTAGTTTCTTCGTATGACTCCAATATAAAAACTACAATTTCTCTGCTATTTCAACTATCCTGTCACAGTGATGATTGCAATTTAAGCAATTCTGTGTTTACTAGAGTGCTCAAAAGTCTGTCGCAGTACGTTTTTGGTGCCAAAAACAAATTGCTTCCCGGTCAGAGTGAATAGATTTTCAGATAGTATTAGTTTTGAACAACGTGCAGCACATGAAGTAGCTGGTTCCAAGGCAGCATACCGATGTGATCACAAATATTTGTGGTATGCAAAACCGCACAGTATTAAAATTAAGTTCTGTGCTCTTTGCTGTTTACTAGTACATCAGAACAGTAATAAAACATTGCTAGATGCAAGCGTTTTGTTTATTCTGACTAGTCCATTTTATAGAACATCCAGTTATACAAGTTTAAGGTACGACGATAAAGGATTGGTCGAACGGACTTCGCATAGGTGCATACCGAGTTGGCATGGACAGTTTCATTACTCAAAACGTGAGACTGATTGCATGAGCAACTTTTGCCAGCAGATAGCCAGCATGTGTCGCTTGATTAGCATCGTTTTAGTGAACGCCAGTGTTCTGGAATTGACACTAAATAACAGAATCAATCAAACTGGAACCTGACATAATGGATCCCAAAACACCAGGAAGCAACAGACCACGTGGTTGTTCCATATAATTTGATTATGGTACCAGTACACAATAGCGGTCCTATGTGCTGATGCACTGAGAAGATTTGTTAATCTAGCTTCACACGTTAGCACTTTGTTCACATCAAGTGTTGACTCACTCAGTCTAATTGCCTTGACACTAAGACCTTTTATCGCGCCTTGAGATGTAGCAACGCTCTACGCCATTGTAATTGTATGCTTGATATAACCGATTGACGAGAATAAACGAAGTGCACACAGCTCGCAATATGTCGTCATGATGTTTACCTGTGAACTGCAGTGGCTGTAACTACGACAGAGACCGTTTCAAATGCCACACAGAGGTCGGTTGAACATCAGGTGCAAGAACATCCCCATGAGTTAACATGAGTTCATCCATCCGTAATATGGTTAGTATAGGACAGTCAAGCTCTTGTGTGAAACGATCTCCAAATGTTGGCCAAACACACGTTGGCTGAAAAAGTTCCACTGCAGACAACTGACAAATTAATTAACAAACACACTTAACCCAAGAGGTTCTCCATGTTTACTATGCTTGACGCGTAGGTTCACGTGCAGCTGACTAACATACGCAAACTCTTCACTCACTTTAATAACGGTTGGGTTATTTTGAAATAAAGTTCTGCACAAAGTGTGATGTGATTCCACTTGAGCGGTTTCTTGATTAGAGATGGTTCATCCAATCAGGGTTTGTGCACAACCTGCCACAGACGGAATTATGGTCAAACTGGCGCAAACCAATCACAGACGGCGATCAGCTTCTGTTGGATGCGTATTTGTTTAAAACAACCAAGCTGCACGATGCAAGGTCGTGGAACAATGCAGCAGTA
Organism: Paragonimus heterotremus; assembly: GCA_013368495.1. Classification (NCBI taxonomy): domain Eukaryota; kingdom Metazoa; phylum Platyhelminthes; class Trematoda; order Plagiorchiida; family Troglotrematidae; genus Paragonimus; species Paragonimus heterotremus. Next base: position 50,424 of record LUCH01000307.1, on the reverse strand, counting down.
AACTGGCCAATCAGGACACGAGAACGCCTGTTGTTTTATAACTACCGTAAACACCGATGTTCATCTATGAAAATGTGTCGTTTTTCCAAAAACCTGAGAATTCTCAGTGCAGCTCAGATCCCTTTTCTGATTTCCTCTCGATTGGGTAATTCAGTACGCTACACAAAGGACTGAAAATTATACCTGCTACCCGGTTAATATATTTGATATATATTTGGGCGTATGTCGACAGGATATGCCTACCCGGTTTCACCGGAGGGCCACATACATTGTCCTTCATGGAACTAAGGAATTGAATTTACTTTAAAGCCAGAGCTTACACCAACTCTCAGTAACCAAAGTAGAATAAATCTGTCAAATTTTATCGTTAAATGTTGTCCCAGCAGACTTAGAGAAAATAAAGGGGCCGTTGAATTCGGTCGACTTGTAACGGTGGAGCAAACTTCCCCGGACTATCGTGCGAATAATTTCACAATTTTAGAGACATGATGTAATCGATCGAAGAAACAATAAAACATACGTGACAAACTGAAAAGTTCATACGCATATCACATTATCAGTCCGAAAAGAGAACATATCTTGCGATATAACATTTCATTTACTCTCATCAGTCACAAACGTAAAACATGCCAGCTATGTACATCATACAGATATGGCCAAACAGGAACTAGACACGCCTACAAGCAAACAAAGTATTATGTAATGATGACCATATCATACCGACAGGGTGCCTCAACCACTTTTGTGCGCATAACGTCGGCTGGTAAGTTCGGATGAGGATCGCTCCACAGAAAGCCAACCATGTTCGGTTTTGATTACGCAACAATATCTTGAGTGAGTTCAGTGGGTCAACTTAATGACCTGTTGTCATAATGTGTTTAGCAATCGATCACGTTGGATTTCGAGCCATCGGTAAACCAAGTTGAGGCTGGTGCGTTATTAGTTGTTTCAGCCACTTCGGGATGTGTTCGGTGACTCACAGTGATAGTTGTCGATCTTCTATGCCTGTGTAAACGTCGTTGCAACTGCAAGTGAACTGGTGCACAACATGGGAGACAGAAAAGTTTGATGGTTTGAAATAAACACAAATGTGCAGCCACATACGTTCGAGCCAAAACAGACTTCAATTTGTGCCTTATGTCGTTGGCTAGGTGGTCACCTCTGAATGGCAAGAATAGTAGAACATCCTTCTTTTGAGCTGTTATTATGGGCTCAGTGCACTTTTTCACCGTATTGTGCCCCGATGAATCTGTCGGGACATCCATTTGCTAGTGAAGTCTGTCTGAACAACTCCAGTTCCGTTTGCGGTGTATCAGGGATAAAAATACGTCTGGCTCTATGAAACGGTGTCTTAACCAAACCCCGTTTGTACGCAATAGAAACAAAGCTAGAAAACTGAAGACAATGATTATCTCATTTCTCGTTGCAGTGAACTGAGAGCTGTACCGTGCCATCCGCACGTCTGGTAACGAGCACATCCACAAAAAGTAAACTGTTGTTCGATTCAAATCCATGCGATAAGGACAGGTTGGGGTGAATAGTATTGGGAAAATTGAAAAACAAATAAAAATGAGTAACCTCACTAAGGATTGAAATATCAACAATGTGTCGTTTGTACAGTAACGAGTCAGCTACATAATTCGGAACCTGCCGCTCAGTCATTTCTAAAAAGATGTTCGCTAGTGTTTGACCTGACGGACTACCCATAACAACACCGTCTATCTGTTCGTAAGCAAGTCCCTCAAAATCGAAACGAATACTTTCTGTGCACAACAAAATAAGATCTTCGAGGTATTCAAATAGAACACCTATATCACCGAAATGTCTTTAAAGATTTCAGCTTATTCTAAAGAATCCTTCAAAAAATGTGGAGATAAAACTTTGCGGACGGGTTCCAAAATGTCCACTAGCCAACGAGCAACTGTATGGTAATCAGAATTTTTCATACACAAAATCAGGCGTAAGGATGTACCCTGCTTTTGTACTTTTGGAGCACCTCTTGATCGAGGTGTTTCCGTGCCAGCTGGTTGCAACTCTATATTGAGCTTCAGATATATGTCCATGTAACAACACTATCTGAAGCTACCTTGCAACTTGCTTTTCCAACAATACGTTGTTCCCTGCTATCTGACCAACTCTGGATTTTCTCTGGTCTTCCAAAATGGTGTTCTATTTCCTTAATTACTCGTCCTCATTCATGACGACAACACCACAGCCTCTATCCGGTTTAAGGAACACCAGGGTTGCATGTCTCTTAGTCACTTCTTGGTCCGATAGTGTTCCTGTTTTAGACAGCACTGTTGGCGAATGGGCGTCGAAAAAACTGGTTGGAGACATCCATCAATATTGCACGGAGCCAGGCTGTCTCACCAGAAGATGTTGGAGACAGTTCTTTCAGTTGGTCGTACAGCTCATTTCGGCCAATCGTGATACAGGACGCCCTCATTGGTTTTTCGAATGAAGTATGAGGCCTTCTCGAAATACATCTTTGAAACAACTAAGTGCAGAACTCTTTGCTCTCCTCAGCGGTCTTTCACGAAATGATCGTGTTTTCTGGCGACGGTTTCAGAGATGTGCACAACCTTTCGTCTACTCAGTCCAACCAGACCCAGGTGGAGGTTCTCTCACTTGGAGCGAATTTCAAAATACCGCCCAGAAATGTTAACAAGTTGAACACACAAGTTCATTGAGAATAAATGTACGACCAACTGAAAGAACTGTCGATCAGATCTCCTGCTGAGACAGGTTGGGTTTACATCCGGTGAGTATGCGAACCGTTTTGCTTTTTCATAGTGTTGTTCCATAAATTTGCAGACCTTGTTTTCGTAGCAGAGCATTGTTCCGCTTTTAGTGCTAACGGGTAGAGCTAACTGAACAGTGTGAACGTCGTCCACATCATATTCGTCTACAACATATCACGTTGGATCTTACTGTTCTTAGTAGTCGCTCTTACGTTCAGCCAGATAACTTCCTAAATATTCTGGTAAAATTAACTGTGAATACCCAACGCCGTTTGATGTGTTTCCTTCTCCCAAGTGGTTATTAAGCCTTCTCGTTAGTGAACACGGAACTTAGGTTTATGTGCTTAGTGGCCACGTACTGAAACCTATTATCAACCATAAATATCGTCACAGATATTTCGGAGTCAATAGGCGGACGTTCTCCTGGAGCTCATGACTACTGTGACTATCTTTGACGTCGTGGTACTATAGCAACCAAATTCAAGAGGTAATCTGGCACTCTAATATCCAGAAAAATGGTCAATAAAGTCAAATGCAAGAGATGATGCCAATCACTAGACTAGACATCTACCAGCAAAAATGCACCCTTTGTTGGAATATCAACTATGCACAATATATACTGAACCTCTGGAACAGTTAAGTCAAAGTGCGTGTTTCAGAATGCTACCGATACCATGTATTTCGTCATTCCTTTATAGTACTCAAAAATTTTAAACTGTTTTAAACTTGTTTTCATTGTTCACGGTATGTGGATTTATTTGAATTCCGATAATTCGAAAGAAAATTTTAGAAAACGTGATGATGTGAGAATTGCATGTTATTTACATACATGCCTACATTTTTGTTGATCCGAGAAGCCCGAGAAAAACATTTCGACCTGATATTCCATTTGCACATTTTAAATTAGCACAACAAGCAGTCCCGTTTGAGACACTGTTTCAATGACGGATGGCTGTATTATCGATCGCGACGTACATCAGTATAGAACAGAAACCGTAGTAATCGTGAAGGGATTTTCATCGTGAGAATTAATCGCACGTTCTAGATTTGCACAACCGAAATGTGAATAGACACAAATCAGCAAAAACTACAAACAGAGTGGTTCTTCTTATTGTCGATGATAGAGATTACCCATGTTTACTGTTGAGAGAATTCACAACCAATTTCAGCGATAAGGTCCTTGAGGGTGAGAAAAGAATTTACTTGGGTTTGAATAACTCACGTTAGTGCTATTCTCATTCAGATTACTGGCAAATTGTGAGAAATTGGAGTAGATCTTCAAAAAGTGTACCGCAATGAGAAGTAGAGAAAACCCCATTTGGAAATACGTGTTCATTAGTTAAACTATCTTGAATTAACAGGTCACGTTGTTATCACGTTGTCTGTGGACCCTAGTACTGATTGAGTAAATCATCTCCTCATGAATTTCTAAACCTATTTTGAAGTGAAAGAAATTGTAATAAGTTGGTCGAGATCATCAGTATGTAGTTCGATTTTTGGATCAATAACCTGATCGTTAATCACAAATGAATATGGTTGAGCATGTAGATTCCGTCATGTTCAATATGAGGTTGATGTTTCAGTCCTCAACAGAGTTGCTCTTTAAATGTGTTGTCGAAGTTCAAATCCTGACAACGCCAAGAGAAGGTACCACTAACAGGCGCTAGTGACAGCTAGCCTCAAGTCTTGTGTCTTCTATAAAGAAGGTGTGAGTGAACTTTTTATCTATAGATGGAAGAGTTTCGATCAACTTATGACTGGTTAGTAACAGTAAATAAAGCGGAAAATGACACAATTAGCAAAATTTTCTTTTATCTATGAACGACAACAGTTTTTGCTGACGATTTTATTTGATCCTGTTACCTGCTTTCTCTTATCAATTCTAAAAAAGAACATCAATAAAATTATGTATGACATACTTCTGGTAGATCATCCTATTGACAGACCAGGCAAGAATTTGTTAAATTCCCGCTTGAACTGGCGGTTACTAATTCCTACCTTGATGTTACTTAAAACAACCAGATATTCCAACAAAGAGCACATTGAGTGCGATTTAGCAATGCCATTAAAAAAGAACGCATGACTCAGTACGCTCACTATCCAAATAGACGTTTTGTGGTCTACAGCACATCAAAATTCCAACATCAAATTGCGACCCGCTGATAACTGATAACGGTTGTTGATTACAGAGCCGAATACTTGCTCCTATGTATAGCGAAGTATTTTAATTGGACCAAGTCAGTAACTTAACCTATCCTTGCAGACATATCATTTTAGTGTCGCAGATGATGGAAAGTGATAAACGTAGTCTGACTTCAGTCAACACCTTCATGCAGTCACATTTCAATAGTTTAGAATTTTTGGCTCAGTTAATTCGTTTACTGGTTTCAAAACACTTGGTATGACTTCTCGAATATAAGACACATTGTTTTTTTGAATGACCCTCTCAAAAATGCATAGTGAGGCTTCCAAACAATAAAATATTTGAATAGAATAGTCAGAAGACACAACTCACGATTTGAATTCATTTCTCATACTCTCGTCAGCCGTAAACGTGTGACTAGCGTGAAAACAAAACCAAACAAGACTTAGATGAAACGAGAGTGGGATGAGAGTATGTGGAATGGATTAATATGGTAATTTGTGTCTTCTGACTAGTCCATTCAAATGGCTGAAAGGGAATCAGTGTTGCAATAAAATATTCTTTTCTCATTCAACAGTTGGTTGACAACACTTGAACCAAATGTAATGATTCCTTCCGTCCCCAGGCAAATTGCCAGTTTTTAATCTGAAAAACACATCGATTCCCGGTTGCTGTATGCAATTAGGTGCTCGACTCTACGTCTGTTTTTGTTGAGCCTCATCAGTGATATAGACCTACCAGGGTCAAGGTTTGAATTGCGGTCGCGCTTTCATGAGATGGTCAGTTGAAGGTGATTAAACTAAGCTCACATTGAGCACGACCGAACTATCGTACCTGAACGTCAAAGTAGTTTAGTTGTGAACACTGTTTGCGCCATTCAAACCTCTCAACAGAATACAAAATTACTACATAAAATGATTGACTTTATGCTTGAGTTGTAAGTGATGTCGTACATAAATGAATCAAAGTTCCGATTACCCGTCAAGAGGCTGAAAACATAAGGCCTTTTGTTTCCCAGTATTGAATTTGTCACGAGACATATGCACGATTACGCTACATAACTCAAACGGAAGTGTGCTATAATGTCTCCTAACAGTTTGATTGTGACCCAAACTGAAACAAGGCAAACTTCATTGATCGGACTTAAAGACAACTCCCGGAAAAATCTCAGAACCCTACCTACGAAAGTCGGGGCATGGCGAAACAAGATCACCAAAACTGTTCCACCGACTCATCTGTTTGAGAGTAAGCACCACGTGAATACCAATCACGCCTTTCAAGTGGTTAGCCGGTCTGCCAAATCAGTATGGAAAAACGAGTGTTCATTAGCTCGAAAAATATAAAAGTTAACTGAAGATTTGGTATTTTGAACATTTTTAAGTGAGGTTAATTTTTTAGCCTGTGTCGGACAATTGTAAGCAGTGTGAAAGAAACTTCTAATTTCTTTTGGCATATTCTCAATAGATGCTGGTTTTCTTTTTCTTGTTTCTCACTAACCAATGTGTAAGTATGTCTGATACGTTGGGCATAGCATTTTAGAAATTTAAGAGTAAGGCATGATGCCAGAAACACACCGGTGCTAGAACTGGATAGGCGTTTGTTGTTAACTGTGTTTTGGAGAGGTTGGGTTGAATCGGTTCAGTGGAAGCAACAATATTTAACACGATTCAAAAGTGATTCTAATGTCTGCCTCTAGATGATGAAGAAATGTCTTAACCAGAAAACAAAGTTGTTTTCGAACATTGTTATCACTGTTTTTTTAAATTTGTTTTAAAATGGCCTCTCAAGGGTATTTTCTAAATAAATTGAGGGAACTAAAACTTTGTTATAATATCAATACATTTGGAAAATATGGCATTAGTGCCATTGGTAAGCTGTTTCGTAGAAGACAATCAAGAGATGTTCTCTGACTCAAACAGCCACTCAGATTCTGCGTTTTCCATACAAGACAGTAAATATTACCAGGTAAGCTTAGATATACCTCCATAAAAGTGCACGGGAAATTTTGCTAAACAGATAGACCATTGACAGTATGTTAGAATAGCTAACGCAAACAGCTGACGCTTTTAGTCTGCAACAGAACGTTCGTTGCTGAATGCTTTCAAGAAAATATCAAAAGATCCTGGCAAACAAAATCAAGTTACTTAATCAAAAGCGTGCAAGGCTTCCTGGAATGAGATTGCTACAAACAAGTTGATTCAAACGGTATTAAAATTAATATCCCATACTATTTCTTAGAGCTTCGTTCCAAACTGTTGTGTCATTTTGCTTATTTCTGTTACCCTTACCGCAAATCCATTTCTTTGATGAAGGTAACCGGTCATTCAACCAATAACTTTCTTCGTGACCGTCAAACATTTTGCGTCCACATTACGGAAAACATTGCTGGGTCAAGGAAGATTACAGAACCCGCTGATCTGTGATACTCGCTTTCCACGAAACAGCCCGTTTTTATCACAAACAACTTCTCCGTCATGTGTCACGAATTCTCTGTGACGTAATCGTTTGTCCTTCTGTTGTATACCCACAACTCGTAATTTATAAATTTAGTCAAACTTCGCTGATCAGTCACAAACAACCTGTCTTATATTCTTAAACCCAGATTATCGTCACTACTTGAAGGTTGTAAACATCGCTTATGTTTTAGACCACTGTATGTGTTCACGACTGCTACGAATATGTAGGTTGAACTGGCATTGTTATTTTTATGCTCTGGAAAGCTAACTGAAATATTACTGACTAAACCGATTGAGACAGATCGTGGCATACTTCGTCTACTTAAGACAGTCGATAACTTGCAGCTTGAGGTCAGCTGATAATCCACGTTTACTCTTCAGATGGAACCTTACGTGATTTCAGTCGCAACATAATCACACTCATACTCATAATCATAACAGGTTCATACTCGTACAGTCATAAAACGTTCCTAAGAGGCTTCTTAATTGAAAATTAACATTGTCTGAAACTTTATTGAGATGTTAACAAAGAGATTCCAATCTGTGAATAAGAGTAACTCACGGCACAGATCTAACTTCAAAATCGTATGGAATGTTCTGTTTGTTTCTTAGTGGTAGTACTTAATTCAGAAAGTAATATTTGTGACGCATTATTTTTAAGTGTGTTCATAGCTGCTCAGTATCAGAAGTTATCTGCATGTTCTGCTGTAAAGAACAAACAATCAAGAGGTATTGCGCATTTCAAGATTACGAGTATATCGCAGCTACAGGAGGCTCATATGTACAGCTTCAAGGGACCCCTGCCTATGTGGTTGGGACTTTAGGGAATCAAAAGCGAACTTACTGTCACGATGAACGGACGATCATCAGAGAGCAAAGTTCCTTAGAGGTACATACTTGGACATCTTTTGCCCGTGCAATCTAGTCAGACATCAGTAAGTCACCAACACTACACTGCTCTTACAACGTACTAATTTGGTGAGTTTCAGCTTACACTTGAGAATGTTCGAAGTCTACAGTACAACTGAAAATGAGTTAATAAGTGGTTCAAGGTTGTAATAGCCGCCGAATTCGAAAAGTTGTGACATCAAGTTCATTACTTATTAAAATCGTGTAGTTTATCAAGATGAGGTTGTCAAACATATCAAATCTTAGGGAAATACGTAATTTTCACTTACAGCTAATGCACGAAAGTGTTACAACGTCTCACTGGCAGTAAACTTTTAGAAAAGGTTTTTGTAATCTCCAATCAACCTATGGTCTCAAGCCATACTTTTCCAAGCACGCTGTCACATTTGTGAAACATACCCGTCCTTCATAGACAGTCTCAGCGTATATCGCTGTTCTAAATTCAGGCAACACAGAAATTAATAGCTCTGGATCCTTCGTGTGAAAGGCAATTTCCAAGCTCTGACAGGGCCAGGCGACACCGTCGTGGATATGTTGTTTATATGACTGTAAAATACGGTAAAACGTCTACGTGGGTAAGTTAAAACACACTCACTGGCTTATAGCGGTTGTAAACTGTTAATTTTAGTTTGCGCATTTTTCATACAATTACTCTTTTCCGTAACCCTCTAACGCAAGTCCTTTAGATGGAATACACGTGCTCGGGGATTTTAAACTTCCTAACTAACTTGTCGTTATCTGACCACAGCTGAAAATGACTAAACGAGTAATGAAACAGAACGTTATAAATGTTGTAACCTCAGCAGAATACTGGAACAAAGAGAAAAGAAACCCAAACCGCCAATAGCCTGATCCCAATCTTATCAATCCAACATTGATAAAATGGAACGTAAGAAAGCTGTGGATCCCAATAATTGAGCTATTTAGTCGCCGTTCGTAGAAAGACTGGCTTCCGAATATCTGGAAGGCCTCTACCAGATTAGAGTGACAGAAATTAGCCAGTCATCTGTTAGCGAATTATCTGAATATCACAGAAGTGCTAAGAGTCTGTTCGACGGTCGATCACAAGCTCAAGCTGTACATTGTATGGCACTATTTGATAATCAACATGGATCCTGAAAAGGCTTCTCAGGATTCACTATGCTCTTTGAGACCAGCTGATGGCGAACTAAAACTGTTGTGGACGCAAGTTAAAAGCTTTCAATGAAGGTGAACGTAGAAACGTAAGCGCGAAATTTATCAGCACGTTGTTGATAACCAGTTTTCCCTGTGGTACTCTGATTAATACATTGCTCAACGTCTTCGTTAAACAGTTAGTAGTATGTTGCCTGACTAGAATTTCCCAAACAGCAATGCGTCTCAGGGTTTCAGTTTAAGCCTCAAGCCTCAAATATTTCTCTCCAAGCTAACATAACGGCCAGTCTCCCCAACAATACTTCATGCCACTGAGAAGAAAGTGCATTGTCCGGTGAGAAGGATGAGTGGACTGCAAAAGCTTCAAGATGATATTGGGAGATTACATCGTATATTTTTGTTCAATCTCTTCATATGTAGATCGGCGCATATTGTTCACACTTCCTGCGCTGAATAATCATTGAGGCCCTAGAGACGTCTGCTATCAAGACCTAAAAATGATCGTTCCAGATGATATCGGCTTACCTTCCAGCTTCACTTCAATGAAAAAGTCCATTCGGATCCTTTTTGTACGAGTTTGCCCCATTACTGCGCCATTACTTTTGGTATGTTTGACTGATAGAACGATGCAAGTTTCAATGCTTCGACCACTTTTTGGATCGGGAATGCTTAAATAACGTAAATTTTTCGTGTATTAAACAGGCGATTAAACTTTGAACTACAAAATATCACATCATCCGTCGCCTTCTTCGAGGCAAATTATTCTGCTTCTTTAATATCGTTGTTATCAAAGTAACTTCTGCAAACCCCAACAGATGAGTCGTCTTTGAAAAAACATGCATTCAGTGTTAGGACGTGTGAAAATTGAGACACTCTACATGAATCTGCCGTGACGACACTATCAGTCGACGAGTCTGAACCAAGACGTTATATATAATCACAACCGTTTCTTCAGTGTCCAATCAACGTGGTCACCTTTAAAATACTGACAGAGTAAATCATTTCCCATGTCAATAACTGGAAACCAACAACTGTTCTGGTCTGTAATTGAGATTAAGATAAACCACGTGATGTATTAGAAGAACTCGAGAAACGATCTCACACGCTGCTTAAGTAATCGTTTGTCAATTGCCGGTTACAACTTGTGGAGCCACATATACGTCATTCCTTAACCTTTGGTTAATAGAAACCTTAAATGTAACCCCAGGAATTATTCATAATAACCAAACTCAAACATTTGGTGCAAGTTGGTTTATCCACGATAATTTCTTCGAATCTATCTTCACTGCTGTCGTTGATTGCCATATACACACTGTGGCAGGTAAATGTCGTCAATTCACGGTTTTTACTTGCCGGACCAGAACCCACGTAGAGATCTCCATTAATCAGAGGAAATTTGTTGTACAGAGTGGGCAATTAACCGAATAGCTCAAGTGGCGCGTAAACTTCCATGTTCGGCCAACTGCTACTTATGAGTAGGTAAATTATTAATGTAAATTCTGATATATGGCAGTTGACGGACAAAGAGAAAGTGAAATAGAGAAAATAAGTAACGGAGCTCGCACAAATCGTCGAATTTCAACAAAGAAACAATCGCACGCGAATCTCAAAAGCTGACAACTGCCGCACAATAAAACCGTAGGTTTTTATTTTGGGGTATTTAATCGTTCGTAAGTTATCCTCCAGCTAGGAACGCACCATTCGGAGTAAGCTGAATGTATTTCGAAAACAACTAGAGTAGCAAGTAGACAACTATGTACGTCAGGGAGATTTTAAAGTGGGAAAATGCGATATGACATAACATGGGAAGACAGCCAACTGTGACTATCCAGAGTGTTATACCTGTTAGAAATCCCTAACGTTGTCGTATTACCAGGTAAGAGCTGTAATTTTGGAATATGCATGAAGAATTTTCTCAACACTACCTCCTATACCTTGAACATCACCCATAATTAGCTGCATGTTTATCAGTTATAAAAACTTTGGAAAAGGTCACTTTTAAAAAGTAGCTATATACTCAAGCTGCGCTGCTGGTGGAGCTCGTCAGTGATGCATATCAATGTCAAGGTCAAGAACTGAACTCCGGCCACAGTTTCACACAACAACTGTAGTGATCACCAGGCCAATGACTTCAGACTACACATGATCGAATTATCACACATCAACGCTCAACCATGTTTGCTTATAAATACTACTCGATTTGTCCAATGTAGTCAGTTTTATTCGTTTTCCTGAAATGAATTTAAAAGAACGGTTATTGTGCCTCTCCTCCGGGGAAACGCACAATGCCAACAGTACTTAAAAGGAAACTGAGCTGAGCATTTGCATAAGACAATTTGGTTGCGTTCAACATGTTAATAGCAAGATGGTCAAAATGGGTGGCAGATAAAAGCACTGCCGGATTTTCAATCCCGCTACTATTGACGAGTTCTAACAAGAGTGCAGCTTATATAAACCAAAATCTGCCAGTATTTATCAGTAACTGCCTGGATGGTTTTATAACTATGAAACCGTGAATGGTGTTTGCTGCTGCACAACGCACTAATGCAAATGTCCAAAACGTCCGATTTTATTTAATATTTGAATATTCAATTTACTAAGTGTCTAGTCGTTGCAGGTTCAAAATCTGCTTAGTTTAAAGACGCATGTTTACTTCAAAGTACGGAATTTTACTTGCAAACATTTCGGTAGCTTTAGAAACCACATACATAAAAGCAGAGTTTTTCTAACGAGATTAATTGAGACTTCTAAGTAGCAACGATGCGGAGTGAGAAAACATAAACCAGAAGAATCATTTAAGTTGGATGGCTTTGTAAATTCAGAGTTGCTGATATACAAACGGTTCTCTAGGTAAACGTCTGACTCGAACAAATTTTATTAGACCTACGGAGGTGTAAAACCTTACGCTTCGAAACAACAACCTTAACAGTACCATATTTATTAATAAATTGTTCTACTGTGCAACCAAATGTTTCCAAAGGTGTAGTAGTTGCTATGATACCACAGTGACTTTCTGGTTTCATAACCAGACGAGTACACCCATTGTTCACTACATTTACAGTGTGTTACATCCTGTTGACTATGTAATTTATTCCCGTTTTCATATTTTGAGGTCTTATTTCAAACGTCCTGATTGATTATTCACTATGTTAGCCGATTGGATGAGCAATGTATGACCAAAAGTCCAATCGTTCAGTAGTAGCTTAGAAGGGACCTAATTGCAAGTATCTGGACATCGATTGGATTCGAATCAGTGACAGAAACAACATGTTTAGACACAACAACTGTAACATCAGCTGAACTTTGTAGCCACACCGGAATCTCAAAGATTTTGCAGTTATACCTGGTCACTCATTCACGAATGAAAGCTGCCAACTGATCTGACTTATCAATAGCACATAATGATATATCTGTATTTTTGTTCTCCATTACATTTGCGTACCGGTTTATCTGTTCACTGTTTGTTTGATCTTGGAATACCGCTCATGTTGATCTGTTGAACGGAATGACGATTTCTCTTTAAGCATGGTAAAGTAGATTGCCTGCAAGCCCTCAGTTGTTTGTCGACAATTGCATGCACGTAGTAGGTTAGTACAGACGATCTATTATCCCAGTGTATTTGACATTACAATAATGGCGTTATGAAAATCCGTGCGTTATAGTACAATGTTGGTGCGTTACTTTGTTGCTTGGCTGTTAAACAGGGTCATCAAGGCCTAAACACTGCGACGTACTCAGTCGGTCTGTTCTCTTCGCCTTAAACCATGAACAACACACACAGATGATCTGTAATTGAAGGGACCGCAAAACAGTGGGAACATTGAGACATGAATTAAGCACTTGATCATTTCAGGCTTCTGAGGGGGTTATAAGTTGGTTCCCAGTGAAACTTTCCCTTTGATCTTCTATTTTTTCCCGAGGATTAACAGAACAGAATCTAGCAAAATGCGAATAAACTGCCGAAATGTCCATCATATTTTGACTTCTTCTGGAATACTTCAGTCAAAAAATGTCATTATCATGGCGTAATTGTCTTCTTATTTCTTGTTGCGTGATTGTGACAACTCATTAATTGAAGTCTGTTGACCCCGGATATCTCGACAGTAGGCTTTGTAGGGAACGTAAAATTGTTCCAGGTTGTTTGTCCTTAAATAAACTATAGTTCCCAATCCCATCAACGACAGATTGGCAAATGTTTAATTACTGACGAAAAGTCAAGAAACTTAAATCTTCTGGTATAACTTTCACAGATACACTACACTTTACTCATTCACGCTTTCTGTTGTTATATCGATTGGTCATAAATATATTTCTCGGAACCGAAACAACCTACCACGTGCGCTGTTTCTCTACCGTGTATACTTTCTGTAAAGAAATTGTACTTCTAATTGTGTTATGGATAGCGTATGATAAAACAGAATTCTTATTGGTTTATTGATTCCATCAGGATTTATTTAGTAAAGACAGTAGACCTGAAGTTCTGACGTCAATCCCAGGTATATGGATAATGACGAAATGGTCGAAACGCTGACGGCCACCTGCTAACATACCGGCGTAGAATGTATTTTATATAGCTGCAGAAGGACCGTTCCGTAGAACATTTTCATGTGCTTCGAAACGCAAATGTCTCCGGAAATATTAGTGTTTTAGGAGACTTCACGAATTCTAGTACAGCCTGAAGGTTTCAGTTCTTGATGTTTCGTTCTGTTGTTCAGATTAGAATTCCAATCGGAAAATGTTTACCTCCAATGTACCATAAAATGTTTCACCCTTGTGAAAGTAATGAAGCATTGTTTAGTTTAGAATGAAAATATCACAAGCAGTTCACACTGTGTGTACATCTCAAACTCGGTCCTTAGATAACAATGCATTAAAAATAGCTTTTCGGGGGTAAAGAAGCATGTTCGGAATTAGTAGTTCCTGTTATTCTCGTCATTCTGTGATTTTTCATTGTTCTCAGCTATGTCAGCTGACTGACTGCTGTATTGTCGCTAATTTCTGATGAGTACATCATTTTGAATGTATTTGTCCTGATAGATCATGTCGACCATGTTATGCGAAAATCTGCTAATGATGTTCAGATGCGTGTGTTTTCAACTGTTACGTTGTGTCGAAACTTGTTGGATGAGGTTATCGCTGAAGGTTTTTCATCAAATTATAATTTCTTTATTGCTTTTTAGTTTAGCCTTATTTGCTTATGGAACATCAATAAAGACAAATTGGGTTGTTGGTTGTTTATAACGAACAAGGACAGTAATTGTGCGAAAGTAGTAATTTTTTCGCTAAGGACGTATACACATACACAATCCATGTTTTCTTGTTTGAACAGCAAACAATCTGACTCAAACCTGTTTCATTAGAATTGAATGCGCTTGTTTAGTTTACATTCAGCTATACGCGAAAGGCTGAGCAAGTTAACCAAGATTAGAGTAAACTCAAATCACGATAAACATTTCAGTTGGTAGTCCATAGATTAACTTATGACAGTGCGGTCAACTCCAAAATTGTACACGTTTCTAATCAGGTTATTTAGTTTCAGCTAATGGCCACAAAGATTTTTGAGATGTTTTCGTCTTACACGTCGCTACCTTCCATGTAGATTCAATGACACCTGGAATGCATTTCTGAGCCAAAATTTACTGAGGTGTCTGATGTAATTTCAGACTGGTCAAGTGAACAAAGTAAATTTTGGTGGTCTCAGTTGTTTCTGTTCGATTCCTCAGCTAGAACAACAGAAAAATTTCGGTTCACCATTCAAGCGAACGGATATCATTTTGTCAATCTGAAAGGTTTGAACCCTTTCCCTGAAGTTTACCAACTGCCCAGCCGACGACTTTTGTCTGTTACGGATAGACCAATAGCAATAGTTATTAGACTGTATTGTTTCTCTTATTTTCCGATAGAGAATACGAAATTTACTTTCTCCAGTGACAAGTAAGGGCGCCGATTTTTATAGGATGAAAGCGTCATTTTTTGTAGGTTATATAACGATAGCACTTGACTCAATGCGAAATGTCATATGCACTTCTCGTCTGCCAGATTCTCCGAGTTCTACCCCACAAATAGAAACAAAACAAACTCACTGATTAACAGTCGCAATCTACCAGCATTTCTCAACTTTTTGAGTGCCAAAGTATTGTGTCATGGATACCAAGTGACCAAACAGGCATTTTGATCCAGTGACCTGTTGACCTAGTGGCTACACGCCCGCAGTACTCCAAGTTGACCGTACTGGACACGTTTTTCATTGTTTTTATTTACGCTAACAACTCGGAATTCCTGTCAAGATAGTTCAGTTTGTTCTCTTAGAAGAGTGATGTTTGTTTACTTCCGAGTCATCACACTTTATTCAAACCTACTGGAGCTCTTTGGAAATGTGAAAACAAAGTATCCTCTGTGGCGTTATGTTTGGGTTTCTAATAGTGTGCTGCAAATTCGCCAACCGTTCACCAGTTTACTAGGCAATTTTGTCATACATCAGCGTGCAAAACTTTGGTTATCCCACAAATTAGTCAATTTTTGTGACAAAACCAAATATTTTTCTACACACAGTAATAATCTCTTTATTATCGCTATTCACGTTTTTTAGGAATAAAAACTTTTGGTAACTATTTATCCAAAACCTCTGCACAAACCAATAACACGATTTCAGTCGGCTCGGCTGTATAACATCATGCACGCTGAAGATTATGGAAATGTTTGTTTACACTTTCATCGGATGAGTCCTAGGAACTTTAAACCTGAGAGACTAAGGTCTCATTCAGTTCAGTGATAATCTCACGACTTCGAGTAAGCAAGTGGTTTTTCAGGAGAAACATAAGTACGTGAACATCTTGCTGATCATGTGACAAACGTCCTTTAGAGTGACGAAATTGATCGCAATCAGTAAGCGATCGGAGATTAATGGTCGTATGAATGTGTGTATATCTACCAGAAGTGGACAAGAACTACCCAAAATACCAGTGAATTTCTGGTGAATTCACTCTGTTAGGCGAAGTGAGACAAACCTTTGCATATAGTCGATTTAAGTGACCAGTACGTTTATGTTGTAAGAGCAATAAATAGCCCAAATTATTAATTCGATTTATCCTTTCCTCTCTTCGTTATACTGAACACACGCCACAGGGTTAGGGAATATCATCATTGGTCATTTAGGCGGATACCTATGGATGTGATGCTAACCAACTGACCCCCGATCAAAACCTCACGAAATAAGGTGTTGTCTGAACCTGATCTTCTTTATAAATGTGTTGTTATCGAAAATTTTATTGGGTCAGTCAAATTGTGAGATTCGTGAACTCGTTTATCATAATGTCAGTATCACAATAAATCCCTGTATGCAGAGTTTAGGTTACATAAGATTAAGTAGGGATTACTGACAACCACCTAAGTGAATTTGACTTCAAACTAACTAGAAAAGCAACAAAACAAGCAACCGTTTGTGCGAAAGTCTCAAGTGCGAATAATATATGCGAAGTAGTTCCCAGTTCTAAAGAATGATTACGTAAACACTTAGGTAACAGATCATTACAAAAACAGGTGAGGATGTATTCATGGGCATAAATGATTCAAAATTTTCCCTCGCGGTATTCTAACATGGATATCATGCTAATTAAGTGGAAACAACTGGTCAAATGCAAACTGTAGTATTTCAAAAGGATATGCTAGAAGTCGTAATCTAACCGACGAATTGTTTTCACAGGGTTCTTCTTCATGCACAGTTTGATGTCAAACCAAATGTAGTTGTTTTTGGTACGACTCAATCCACATAAATGCATGCAGAAAGTTTAATTCTGAGCTTTCGTTGAAGACAAATTTTTATACAGCATGTAATACATTGGAGATGATCGAAACTTATAAATGAAGAAGCAGGGGCGTCAGCTCCGCCGTACTACACACAAACGCATGTCAATAAAACTTCATTCAAGAAATAGATATGATTGGCAGCCCAGGGGATGTATACATTTCCAAAATTGTAGATAACTGTGGTCTGGTGTGCTGATATACATGCGTGAATCCAGGTGCAGAACCTGAACAAGTCACACTCTAAAGAATTAGATGGTGTTGGACGATCTAAACTTGGCACCATATAAGCAAACCACAGTCAGAAAATGTTTCAGCATGAAATGAATTAATCACTCTCGTTATTCTCAAGCAGTAGGATGAAACTTAATAAACAGCGGTTTGTAAAACAAGCGATATTGTTTCGCAGTCAACAAATGTTGTCCCAAATAGTAAACTGTGAGTCTTCAGAGATCCGTTTAGTGATTCTGGACTGCTCAGTTTGCATAGTGTTTTGTCTTATCATCTCTGAAATCTCTGTCGGTCCTTGGATAACATGACCTACTTGTTCGTGACTTACTTCTAGTAGATGCAGAGTAAAGCGATTACCGAATTTGGTTCCTCTAACCTTATAACAACTACTTTACAGCTAAACTGACAAAATTTGCTAATCTACTTTCTGGTTAATCGGACTGAATAAAATGATATCAATTACAATTCGTTGTCCGGAAGTCGTTTTTCGTTTTTCTGTTCTTCAAGAGCGATAGTGGACTTCCTTTTGTATCGCGTTTGCAACGATCGCCTGTGACCTGAAACTTCATAAAAATGCTTGTCTAATGCATCTCAAAATTAGGCCTACTCCATCCCAAAGCTGAACTGTCACTACGTGTGAGTCCTGCTCGTGGTCCTAGTGGTAAGCCCGGATATATTGATTTAGGTTCGCATGTACGTGTTGTCCGATATGAGAGAATTCACCTAATAAAAATTACGGTACACCCAGAGGTCAGTTGTGTGAGCTGGTTAAGTGGGAAATATTGTGCTTCAGACTATATTCAAGATACCGAAACATAAAATCTTAGTCTTTAACAAAACAGACTGTGAGGAAGAGATATAAAAGCCCAGTAACGGTCGAATCACAATTTTCAGAACCAATTCTCCGGTCACACTGACCAAAGAGTCTGTGGGATAGTTTTAGCCCAGATAGATTGAATACCATTAACGTTTGAATGAAGCGCTTAAATTTATATAGGCCTCCATGCATCGCTTTTCAAAAGATGTACTAGATTTAAGCTTCGTTTTTTGACAGAAGTCATTAGTAGTAGGCAATCTAGTCAGAACCGGAATTTGCACGATGAAGCAGCCATGTTGACTACTGTCCTATTAGTCTCGTGTGAAGTGCGATCAATCCATCGTATGTAAATGCCCAACCGTATTAGAACACAAGTAAATTTTGATTGCATCCAGAGTAAACACAGTAACCGTCTTGTTTACTTCAGTTGGTGATCTTATGAATAAAAAAATCACACTATCCCACTTCATGGAAACATACAATAACAAAAAATTATCATACAAATCGCTAGTTGCAAGTTTAACACGCTTGCGTGCCAATTTCGCATCCGCCAATCAAAACTGTTCACTTTATCATCGTCCATCCTTGTGGATTTATCAGCCAGATCCCGTAACATACATGTAGTTTCCAGATTAGCCACAAGCAATAAAATCTAAGAAGAATATGTATGTAAACATTCGTAACAACCTTGTTATATATTCAGGCGAATTACCCCAGAATACATGTCGATAGATTACAATATGTCTGGCTATCTATCAAAGTGGTCACATGAATGATTTAGCAAACAAAAATGTACACAACATGAATTCTGCTTTCATATGACCTGAATCTCACTGTTTAACACTAGTCTCACAGTGAAGGAATGTGCCAAGTGAGTGGATAATGTTCAAGTTATTCTCCTTACAGTCAAACGGTATTTCTGGACAAGACAGTTAACCTTGAGGTTGATTACAATGGCTGTCAACAGCACAGGTTTCGGATAAAAACTGGGTCCTATATGTGATTTTGGCTTATTGATCGAAAAACAGTTCATCTAGCAAATGGTTTACCATAAAAAGCCAAAATAAAGTATTTGGTCGTTCAAGTGTTGCGTGTGACGTTCGGTAGGGTCTGGACGAGTCGTTAAGGTTACAACATTATAGCATGCTTACCTTAACAAATAGGCATATCACATAACTAAACGATAATTTCAAATTAACTTAAGATAAATTAACCTCCCAAATGAATGAAAAAATTTATAATTAACAAAATGCAATATAGATTAATCTTGTTCTTTTCGGTGAATATGTACGCGCAGTAAGTTGGGGAAAAAATTTGTGAGCAATCGAAAGTCATATACGATATGGCAACTGCTCTCAACTACAAAGCGCCCACTCAACACGTACACAATCTCTGAACAAATATGAATTAGAGTAGTTGATCAAAATCGATTTTCTGCAATTCGTTTAGTTAGTTTCAGGACAATCTGGTTATGCGACATTAGAAACTTAGTGAGCTTGATGAGAAAATAGTTCATTTTTTCAACTGACCCTACAGAACTCAAAAACCATGTGACACTTCTAATCGAATGTAGCCTACTGCAAGTATGGTTACCTAGAAACTGCATCACAAAGAAAGGCGACATGTCGAAGTGTGCATAGCAGGATTATCATCAAAAAAGTTTTCGTTCGCGTAAAACAAAACATACTCATATTTTCCGATCATTGACGCTTGTGGTAAAATTGTTCGCAACGGCCCGTGAGCGGGCTGGTTTACTTGGATTACTCTTCTAGTTTTTTTCAGTTCTTCCCTCTTGTTTGAATTGTTCACGCTTGAGATGCAAACATTCCGCATCTCACCGGAGCCCGTCATCAAGTCACGTCGTGCAGTAGTCATGATAATTCCGCCACCTATCTTGATTGTTCTTTTACGGACTGAGGCTGATTGCGGAGTTGCAGGTTGCGATATATCCTTGTGCATTTGATAACAGTCAAACAAGGTTCCTTTGCAAAAGACATTTAAAAATAAGCTGGATCTTGTCTGTTCGCATCAGGTTGCTGGCAGATCTGTGATAACAAAAGGTTTTGAGCCTAGTGAGATTCATAAACGGATGTGAACAGTTCAATGGTGCGCACGTCATCAGAAACTGAACAAAGTTTTCTTAATTTTCAGGTTGACACATACTTGCAACAGAAATATCGCTGGGGTTAAATTAACTTGTTAAAAACCGTCACGTGACCTAGAGTAAAAAATATCGCTCATGTGACATAAGCCAATATGGGTGTTCGATGGTGTGTTGTAAGTTAAGTTTTGTAACCGCTCCTGGGTTACTGGCTAACTAAAGCTCAACTAAGGTGTGTAGGACATCGTGTGGCATAGGATTCCAATTAACACCTTAAGGCAACTTTGCCCATTTTCATCTAATGTTACAAGAACTCCATTTCAACTATAATCAAATCAAGTAAACCCGATTACACTTCGGGTTGGAAACTAATTAATATAACTAACCAATTAACTCGAGACAATAGGCGGTACCGGCCAATCGACAAATATGAATGAGGATACTCAAGGAGGAAGAAAACCCGTAATTCTGGGCTAAGAACTTTATGGCAGAAGGCACTTAACCACGTCCAATGGCGCCAATATTACCACTGTTTTGCAGACGCATTTGTGATGTTCGTGCAGTTAAGGAACTGTCCCAGAGGAGGTCCAAAAAACTGTCGTCTTACTCCCAATTGCATTTAGGTTGCCTGTCTTCAAGTTGCATATATTTTGCACATGTATGTGTCATGCCTTAAGTTAGACAAGGGGTTATTTTAGCAATCGGACCTCGATCCGGCTGTTCTTTTCAACTTACTCAGTAGGACACGTTCTGATTCGTATGGTTGATATGCAGTTAAGCCCAAATGATGTTTGGTTGCGTGTACCGATGACGATGGTTGTGATGAGGATTCGTGAATCTAGTTAACATGACGCGTTTCTTTAAAGTTCAACTAACGTCATACAGACTGGTCAGCAGCAATCATTCGGAACTAAGTTGTGATTTATGCGTACTGTTGGAAACAGTGAGTTCATTGAGTGACAGATTTAATCAGACATATGTCCTCCCGATATCATGATGTCTTGGAAGTGAAGGTTTGATACGCGATCTGGAAAGTAAACTTGAAGAGAATAAACTTAGGAAATCGTGAAACAACAATGTCAATCAGTGGTTAAAAGAAATCTTAAAAAATTTGATTTTCTGTCTTATGGACTTTTAAAAATATCCAATCACAACAAGAAATACACTGACATATTAACAATGAAAGGCTTCACCGTTTTTTTAAAAAAAAGAATTATATTCTGGAAGCAACATGAGCAGACACATCAGACATGTGATTCAGTGAATGAATACTATCAGAAAAACCACAACTACTGTTGAGGCCCGGTTGAAAAATATCCACGAGATTTTTACTGAATAAGTTTCAGTCTTGAAAATGGGCCGGTGAAGTATGGTAGAAAACGTGTTCATACGTGTTAATCTGGGAAAGTTGTTAACAGCTATTTGGAAAGAATGAGTTTTTCTACTGTTGAGTGATATAACGTTGAAAATGGATTTCTACATTGCGATTTCCAGGATCTCTTGACTTAAAGTTATTGATGAATAGGTAGCCGTTCTGGAATATTCTTGAGTACCTCATCGCCACCATTTATGAAGTGCAATGAAACATGGACCATGCTCAAATTTAAACGGAGAATTCGAAATATTGTCGCGGTTGGAAAAGTAAACTACGGAAGGACCTTCTTTCTGAGCAATCAACAGTTCATCCAATTAGTCGAATACACATACAGTCAAAAATTATGTACACTGATTTCTGGTAATTTTACTACTTTGAGGTCATTTCAATATGAACTTACACTATAGATACCTCTAGTTCGCTCTACGGAATCTCCATATAAGTGCATATATCATTAATTGAAAAACGTTTTCGTCAGTGAGTTGAAATGAACTGGAAGTTCGTCGAAGAATTTCATTTTCTTTGAGGATAGCACACTTAAAAGAAACTCGAAGGGGAAATTTCTAACCAAGAGTTCGGAAATTGAAGCTGCGCATCCTACCAGTAGAGGTTAGAAATTTTGGAAAACATATGAAATGTCGTACATCAAATTTATAAGTAGTATGGCTTCAAGTGGAGGAGAAATTGTCCTAAAATTTCTGAAGTTTTCGTGAGTTATGGCGTACGAAAGCAATTTGATTGCAGATCACAGTTATTGTGCAAAGTAGTTGTGAACCGTACATCGAGTCTTTCAGCACCAAGCTCTGACGCTTTCACATCCTCGACCTCAGCACCAACAGCGAAGTGGCACTGATTGGTATCGTTGCTCAACAGTTGTAAATGTGTAATTAAAAGGCTAGTTTGGAGACTGGTTTTGTTCTCCAACAGACAACAATACTGGTTTCATATTTTGCCAGCAACAAAGAACCCAAACCCCAAGTGAGAATCAAAGAACGTTTTCAGAACGGTTCCTCAAGGTTTCCGTTACTCCATACTGTTACTTGATTGGCATCTTTAAACGACAGCACCGTTTTCGTTGAAATGCTAAATTTCATGAATTTTCTATTCATTTATTTGCCTTAGGTACATATTTAGACAGTACTCATGGTCGCTTGGTCCTGGCTTTCTGGAGTAGTACTAGTAGATACTAATAGATGGTAATACATTGGCATAATATGGCATTGCGTATATATTAAGATATATCAAATAATTACGCATATTTAGTACGTCTATATGTATATAAGTGTATATAGTACATAAGACAGGTACGCATTACGTGGGTTGGCAAACGTGCCATATGCCATACTTTTAAGTCAATAACAACCAGTGAAAATCATCCATGATAGATGCCGATCAATCAGTCTGGCGTTGATATAAACGTTCATGGAGTGTAGAAATCCATTTTCAACGTTATATCACTCAACAGTAGAAAAACTCATTCTTTCCAAGTAGCTGTTAACACCTTTCGAAGATTAACACGTACGAACACATTTTCTATCATACTTCACCGGCCCATTTTCAAGACTGAAACTTATTCAGTAAATTCTTGTGGATATTTTTCAATCGGGCCTCAACAGTAGCAAAAATGTTACTATTAATAGTTGCGGTTTCACTGATAGTATTCATTCACTGAATCACATGTCTGATGTGTCTGCTCATGTTGCTTCCAGAATATAATTCATTTTTTAAAAAAAAACGGTGAAGCCTTTCATTGTCAATATGTCAATGTATTTCTCGTTGCGATAGGATATTTTTAAAAGACCATACGACAGAAAACCAAATTTTTTAAGATTTCTTTTAACCACTGATTGACAATGTTGTTTCACGATTCCCTAGTTCCTCGTAGTGTGGTGGACCGGTCCGAAAAGGCGTTAATTTTTGAACGTACCTCCTCCCTGTGTTGAGGTATTCCGCCGAGATCTGGAATGCTCACATTTCTTGGCTGACAGTCCACCACACTAGGAGGAACTAGCTTTCTTGTAACAAGTAAAGATTTTAGACACCATTCATCACTGATTACATATTCGGCATTCGCGCAGACAGTTCATCTAGCTGGTTTTGAAGAAGTGCACTAAGGAAGGGTGTTGCAGTTGTTTGAAGGCTTCATTATAGTCACAAACCATACACCTCGGGACGTGAAGTTTCACTATTTTACATGTTCACATTCTCGTGAAATGTAGGAAAATTACTTAACCGAACTTTGATCACAAAGTAACAGTAAAATTAACTACAAACCGTACAAAAATTTCGGATGAAGGTCACATTTGGTATTGAACCAGTTTTGTGGTTAACGCAAAATTGAAGGCGTTGGATTTATCTGGAAGTCCAACTAAGTAAGAACTCAAGTAAGAAAGGCGAAACAAGGTATGTACAAACAAATATTTATACTCCAGTCTTATAAACTGGTAAAAAAAACCATGAAATTAACTGGCGGTTTTCGTTTACATGATGGACTGTTTGAGAATTCAGTACATTTTACCATATTCATTGATAACAAACCAGAAGAAAACAAGCAATTAACAGCACCTCCAATAAAAAGTATACAAGCGCTGATAAATTGAATAACTAATCGATTCAGAATGACGCAAGAAGTTAAAAGTCGGATATAAAACTAATTTTCCAACTTTTATGAAGATTTGATTGAAATGAATTGATTATGTCAACTTATTAATGAAGGCATCCCTCGGATGCTTAACAAGAAGAAATCCTAATAGACATTCACGAAGAAATGGGTCGCGATCGGAACTTTTTTCACCGCTTCCCTTTTTACGGGCAAAAACATAATATCAAAACCCTTGGATGTGCTAAGAGAAACACTGGGAGTCTGACCAAATTACTATTTGTGTTACACTTTCTAGAAAGGCCGGATAAAACCCGCGTCGTGTTTGATGCTTAACACCACACTACCTGCAAACCTGCCTACAAAAATATGACGATAAACTGGCCTGGCCGTAAGGTGAAATGAGAATAAGAATGAAAAGAGGAATATGTCTTGTAGAGTGTCAGAACCATTGGTGAGCATCAATGAGTATAGGCCATCGAATCTACATAATTTGCCTCGATTTGTGAAGGAATTGAATAAAAGACCGGCATGTGTCGTTTAGGTTCCAGTTTAAACTAACGTCTGCCCGTTAGTGTTTTAGTGCACATTGCTGTTGTCTAAGAAGTTCATTCGAACACATCAGCATTTTGTTTCAAGTGATAAATGAATGCAATGAAGTAAACCAAGGAGACTATCCGAGATAAAGAACGAGCAACACTATGTGAATTGACTGGGATTCGTAGCGCTCACTGAAGCTTACAACTGAGAAAAAAATTGATAACTTGAAATGCTACAGACACATAAAATCGAACAAGCTTTAGCGCGTCTTTTAAGCCACAATGTGACTCCTGCCATTCTCCAGCAGTCACTAAGTATGTTTGTGTCGAATAGTGAATGGAAGACTTGGCCCCGGTTTGGACGAAAACATTGCACATACATTAAGGACGTAGAGATATGCGCCAAATCCGCTTGCTTTACTAAAGTTTAATTTAGTCCGTTCTACAAAAATAGTGTTGGGCTTTCAACAGAAGAAGTGGGTCATCAGTAAATGTAAGTCCTGTGGAAGCTAGGAAGGACTTGTTTGTTGCCCTGTCAAAATTTATATTCACAACCTCAACATCGACAGCCTTTCTCGTAGCAAGAGAGTTCAGATCATCTAACCTACTCATGTTTTTTCTAAATCCCATCAAAAAGGTGCGACAGGTTTTGGTGCACATTTCACTAACTGGTAAGCTTTTATTTTATGAGCGTATTCTTTTTTCTGTGAGGTTTCTTAAAAGAAAATCTGCCAGAACAAAACGATAATTGTTTTGGGCTGTCGGCAAGTATCGAAGTAGAAACTGAGGCGGATAGTCAGCTGATCACAGTAAATAGACGGGTAATCACGTACCGACAAGCCTAAAAGTCCGATGGGGATAATTTGCTTAAGCTCTCTATATCTGTCGGGCAGGGACTACCAACATCTGAATCTGACTTCCACAGCGAGTGAAAGGCTCACAAATTCTCTTACCCTCAACCGTGGGACAAAGCTCAACCATATATCGGTAGGTGTCCTATGGAAATTCTGGTCATAGTTATAACTATTTACCACGGACACTCTATCTATTCAAATGACAGGAGAGATGTCTAACAAGTTGCACTGTATGAAAGACGATACACACAAAGCTGAGAAGCTCAATTCATCATCAATGAGATGTCCGTAAACATCTTTGGGCTTTATTGGATAAGTCTGGTGTACCACATCTGAAGTGAAAATACGAAGTTCTCAACCCTCATCAATACAAACTTGTTTTTTTTATTACAAAACCTGTCTTAGGTCAACGGATCTTTATAGCTACTAGCCTCTGGTTGTCTTATCTTACAGTAACTGATGTGATCAGGATCCTAATGGCCTACTAATTCGGCACCTATTGTGGCATTTTGATTTCTCTGCATCGCTCTCAAGGCGAGATATGAGTAGCATCGCACTGACTAGTTGACTCAACACCTACTAATAGTTCTTCAGTGACAGTGAGTATTATGTAAATAGAAGTGAAAATCGCACATGATCTTCAAAACCTCTAGATTATTTCGGAGAGACAACATGCCTAACTCAGCCTCAGAGTCGTAGGTTGGACTTCCAGTCCTTTTGAGATTCCAAAGTAGAAATGCGCAACACTGTCGCTCCCAAAACTTTGGGTAGCAGGATAAGCATAGAACTAACTGAATCAGACCAACAACTCAAAGTGCAATATCTACAAAATCCCTGGTTAGCAAAATGGAATCAAAGGGAGGACGTCTTCCTATCACTTCTTTTAAATATTTTTTCATCTTTGTGGCATCTGTTTTTAACAGAACGGATGGATCCCATGGATTATGTAACTTATTCAGAACATTCTCCGTTATAGTAACAGAAAAACGATTGGTGGTATATACATCAAGTGCAAATAGATTTACCAAAAGTTACAAAACTTCACACCAATAATACAACAGGGGGCGATGGCCTGACCACATTCCTCAACATCAAAATCGTGTCCATCCGTTTGTTAAAAGAGTTATAGGTTAGCTCTCCTATACCTCAGTGGTTAGTCATCAGTGTTTTGACAAGGTAAATGGCAACTTTTCCCAATGGATTTCCGGAAATCCTAGCCCTGCTAACCTCAGACAACCTGGAATCGTTTTTAAAGCTAAAGACAGGTAAGGTCGAGATCTCTTTGACTTCCACGATGCAACACTGTTGGCTGTGAATCGAAGATACAAAAGTAATCATATGACGGAGAGCACGATGATCAGTAAAAACCGTCTCATTGGCTACTCACGCAGTAATGCGCATTCAAGCAGTACTGACGACTATATACAGGTTACAGCAAGCGACAACCTGTGGATATTAACTGTAGTGGCAAATATCACAAAACCAAATGGGCAACCTTAAGTCAAAGACCACGTATTACTTCTTCAAACTTACCGATGGATTGTTATTAATCCTAGACCCGATCACAGCAGTTTATGGTAAAGGTAAAACACTTAGAGAAACAGAACCTTCTAATTGAGAAGACCTGACGCCTAACCGCGCAAAGAATTTACCCACCGTAGAACGGTCTGTTTGGAACACGTGACTTTCACTGGGAAGAAACAAACCTGCAGTGAGTACTGCCCACTTCGCAATGTAACAAGAGCGGTTCTCGGAGGTAGAAAATGTTAGTACCAGTTGCCTTCCATTCGAAAATGGTGAGATGCCTTTAAATTATATCATAGAATTGTGATGAAAGACACCAAACGTCGACTTGCAATCTTCAAATTGCAAAACATTTGTGGGGTCCATAAATAAAGAAAGTGTAAAAGTGCTCGGTAATCAATCTCAGGGTTTTGTTATCAGCTCCTCTAATTTGGCATTTGCTAGCATGGGTTCCAAAAGAGCTTTTTATGCCGCCACTCTATTTGTTCATCATGAATAGTGAATAAAATCCGTGGATATAATACAATCACCGTTGTGAATTGCTCGCGAGGATTCGACAGAGCTGCATAAGTCATCCTCGGTAAAGGGCCGTATACGTGCGAAATTGGTTGGTACATAGCTATGGTTCACCGAATGTCTGTACAACGCAACGAACAGTGTTCTAGTCTCTGAATGGTACCGGGCTTGCAGCGACGTTGCATAAAATTTCATTCTGAAACTGCTGTTTTCACTCTCATGCATGCAATAACTCTTTTGATTGGCCGCTGTTTGTTATACTGTACAATTGATCTGTAGATGTGGTAGAAAGTGTTGAGTTGTTAAAATATTTAGATGATATGCACCTTTGGACTAATGAGAACAAGTTTTAGTTCAAAAGTTACATATGTAAAGTAGTGCACCTCTGTCGTTCAATTCATGATATAAAAAATGACTTAAAATAGTACAGTGGCTGCTACTCACAATTGTCGTCCCAAATTGTACCCGTTTTCGTACCAGCTGTGCGGTAACGATCAAGAAATCGGATTTTGAACTCAGACTACTTACTTAAACGTTAAGGTTGGTTTACTCTGAATGTTTTTCCATGAATTACGATACATTGTTTTCCGCCTTTTGGGGTACATGTTCAAGCATGTCGCACCTGCTTGAGGAAAGGTGATGGTCATATTGATGTCATTCGAAGGAAGAGTACAACCAGTTCACTATCGTCTCTTGAAAAACGCCAATGGCGAAGTGTGCGTACACCTACCAAAAATTACCACTTCATTGATAGCTCACTGGGGTCACAATACCAAATAAGCCATTGTATTCAGAAGCATGAAGTATTTACTGTCTGAGTATATTTAACGTGGAACACCTTATCAGAATCTGTTCTAACATCTTTATCAGCTAATAAATTTGTGAGCAGATCTGAGTCGCAAGTTGGAGAAACCCGGCAGGAAACTTCAAACGGCTGAGGCACCGGATATTTTCCTGCAGGTTATTATCGCTAGTCTTCTGTTTTCCTGTTTAGTCGCTGCATATTTAGGTGTACCGATAATTCGTTTCAATCTGTGCGGGAAGGCTTTTGTCCCTGTTTTAAATCATATAATTCGCTAATTTTGTTTCCCTATTTGCTGGCTTTTTGAAATCATTATGCTTCGAAAACATTTCAGTTTCGCGGAATTTCTTCTTAAAATTACACAGGTTCGGATTTACATGAAGTTCTTATCTACTCTAAAATGGGTATTTTAAACAAATCCAACGAAACCAACTTAGTTGGTCATCTTTGAAATCTGTAGTTGAACATGAACATCATATTCAAAGATTAGTAATTTTCAAATTATGAAAACACCAAAATCTTCTCTCTATCCAATACTCATGGAAATGCTGATCGAATGGTTAAGAACTTAGACAAAACGCATTGAGGAGGATCAGTTAGTGTCTCGTTCAGAAAACATCTGCCAAATAATTTTGAATAATGATGTGACCCATCTTGCACTGTCTACTTCAAAAAAACCAACTTGAAATATTATATACATAAGATATTATACAGGCTTGATTTACATATTAAGGTTCAGGCTGGAGGCCGAACAATGTTTTCAATTACTGTACGAAATAACTTCCTCTTACTTAATGAAGGTGAACGTGTTTAAGCCTGTCACTCAGTCACACATAATCCGTTAGTACCTAATGAAACAAACGCTCTTAAGATTTCCGTGTGACCGATGCAGTGGGAAAGGCATACGTAGTAACTGCAACGAATTTGTCGAACCACAAATGGGAATCAGTAGAATGTACGAAATAGCTTTGTAACTATAAATAAAACATACACGGTACCAATACCGACGGAACTAATGGTGAACAAATCATAACAAACAAGGGGTGTCTTATAATATTCACAGTTGTTTGTGAGCAGCATAGCACGTACGTTCCGGAACTGAAGGGGAGGTCTCAACTCCACGAATACGAGAGCGCAAAAGCGATTATTGGGAATGTGTGCATGTATTATGTGGAACGTGCCGCCACTGTTACTCAGTATGTACGGATACATTTCAGCCATGCGAATTAATGTTTGCGTTCGTGATTCTATTCTGCAACATAACTATTACAGATTTCATATAATAGATAACCTCCTATTTTTGCGTTTACAACAAGGAGGCCGAAATATTATAGGCAAAGGCCGAACGTAAAAAAAACGCAAAAACATAGTAAGGCCAAGTGAGGACTTGATTCATCTGACATGTGTGCACAAGTAACAATTGTAGAATGGTAGACATTTAAAGATGGAAAAATGAGAAGAGTAGACGAAAAGTGGCGGT
This sequence comes from Paragonimus heterotremus, assembly GCA_013368495.1. Classification (NCBI taxonomy): domain Eukaryota; kingdom Metazoa; phylum Platyhelminthes; class Trematoda; order Plagiorchiida; family Troglotrematidae; genus Paragonimus; species Paragonimus heterotremus. The sequence continues at coordinate 20,400 of LUCH01000307.1, read as the reverse complement.
GGTTAGTTGCTTACCAGGTTTTCTGGTTAGCCTGCACAAGTTTCGCCATCAATGCAACAGTGTGAGACTCTTTAAAAACATTGCACAGATGGATGGACTCGGGCAAGATGACAAAGCTTTTGTAAACAGATCAGCTAGTTCAGAGAACGGCTCAACAATCGCAAAATCTGCAAGCCAAACTACAAACGTTTTTAATCACTTTCAAAGAAACCAGGTGATTCAATCAAAAAGACTAAACAGACTGTTGGCCATCCAAGCAAATTTCTAGCTCTTCTTTTTTAGTACACAGTAGACTTTTAGCAAAAAAATGGAATTGTTGAATTTAATCATTCCTTCTTGAAAAAAAAGATGTTTACAGTGGTATGCATGCCCACGATTTTTTTCACTGAGATGTCTATCGAATATGTTTACAAGTACTACTGAAAATCTACACGCGTCAAATAATTTTGTGTTAATTGCACAGTGCCTTGCCCAGCAGATGCACGATTGAACCATATAACTTCTTACCAACGTAATTGTCAAACCGCTTGGAAATTAAAGGTTTTCTGAACTAACACAAAACTGGTAGGTATTAGGTCGCTTCTGTGCGGATATTGTAGTTTACTTCTCCGACTGCCAGAAGGTGGAGGCCGAATCACGTCACAGGAATCTGACAAATTCCTCGGAAGAAGTATTCAGCTGTAGTGACCACTAAACTCAATTTTATCAGCCAATTCTGTGTGCAAACGGTTTTCTATTGATTCCTCAATACCATGGTATTAATTATTCTGTTTAGATCCACTAGTGAAGGCTGGTTCAGGGAAGGTCACCGATTGTGGGTCAAGGTGAAATGTTCTCAAAATTGTGTGCTTAAAACCATCCGTTGCTTCATTGCTTGCTTGTGTATGTACGCTTGCCATGCTAGAGTGCTCGCTTTAGTGAGATGTGTAAGCTTGAAAACCGCCATTTTGAAGCAAACTGAGAGTAGGACCTCATCGTTTTATGATGCAACAGATTTTCGAATCATCCGTCACACAACAAAGGTGAAAATCGAGTTCCAGAATGGACGCCAGTTGCACGACGAACAAAGCGTGGCAACGTGAATCGATCGTAGTGTACACCGGTTGTCGATCGTGATAATATTACAATCAGCCACATCTCCTCAGTTTCTTCATGCTCTGGTGAGTTGCTGATTGACATCGTAAGATAAGAAATATTCCAATTGGATGTGTCGACTTTCCAGCAAAAGACTGATTGGAGTTCTAATGACTAACTAACTCAAGAAATTTGGTAGGTATGACTATCTTCTCCTGACACTTGGCGACCGGTATTTGTTTCAAGCTGATCGACGTTAACGCTAGGGCTATCACTATCTTCAAACATTACCGATGAGCTCACGAATATCCCTCACTCACAAAAATGACTGATCCCTCGACAAACCCATGTGACTGCTTTTATTGATCTCGTTAGTCATGGTTTCACACACCCATAATTCACGGATATCAGTGACTTGCACACAATATTATCTTCCATCACTATACGGTCGTCCTATGACCCAATATATTCAAACTACTTTAGTTAACCACTTCTTGTCTGTTGTATGCACTCCAGCATTTGTAAGTGCTCCACGTGGTCCGAACAAGCACCTGACATGAGAAAAGATATCATATCTAGGTTTATCTATTTGTGTGGTTAACTCCAGATGTGTTCAAACCTTTGAACACCGAATACGTTGTGCAATGAATCAAACCAAAACTGATAACCGCACCTTGAAAACATAAACTTGAGTATGTTCACTAACTCACAGAGTATTTCTCGTTCGAATTACCTATACAAATATTTAGAATGTAGGAGATTCCGTTTTTACTTCTTCTAACTGCACCCGTCCGAGTCAACATATGTCGGTTGTAGTGTATATTTCGTTCCAGTGCTGTCACACCGAGGTACATTTTGCTAGCACTTGTTAGGTTGAGCATTTTTCATGTCCAGTTGTGTGATTATAATGCACACTATGGCCATAAGGTGTTGCTTAGTGTCCGTAAGACTTTACCCAGTCAATGATCAGGATCATCAGAATGACAACAACCACGAGAATGACAGACCCAGAAAACCATGCCAATGTACACTTCTCCGGAAGACGTGTCACTTCAGTAGTTCGGTGCATGTTTCCGTTACGCCCTTGAAACGAGAACTGATTTGAACTGAATTTGATTTTCTTCTTTCGTAGAACAAAACATACACCAAAGTGTACAACACCGCACAAAGTAGCTTAAGAGCTGGTGTTGCTTCACCTTGTGAGATTATGTTGTGTTTTTTAATTTCCGCTTCGTTAATTTTGTCCCATGTATAAACCTATCATTCCGTAAATTACCGTAAAGTATGACATCATCAATCGCCCATGAATCCTCCGTATGACTCAATATGTATGTACCAATTTAAACTTCCTTCTGGAACAACTATCGGTTTGGCGTGCAAAAGCGAGTAATGGCGACCATAAGTTGCTACCGAACACAACCACAGCCCCATTTACTAAGCCATACCAAAAGTTATTCTGTTGCCAAAATCAGATCAGAATCGATCTCACCTGTTTGAAGGGTAAACCTGTGACCTCGAGACGATTTAGTCACAAAGAGATCCCCATCAAGCCAAGTTAGATCGGAATAGGATACCTGATTAGTCTTCATTAAATCATTCCGGTAGGATCGGTGCAAACAAAGACCGGTTCTACTGTGAATCCGTAGCACAATAGATTGGATCGGGGACGCAGAGCAACTACAGGATGTAAATGATGATCTGCCACACTCAAAGAGAAAATGCGCATGGATCGTTCAGCCGCGTGCGAAGTGTCATTGAAATTGAGACTTAAGGGCTTAAAAATTAGTATACTCAGCTGGGCAATATAGTTGCTCATAGCCAAGTAGGTGACAGTAAACGGAGGTCAGGTGTTCATAGGAAACAAAACCTTTGTAAGCCAATTTACAATTAGGATGATTCAAACAAACGCCACAAGACCGTTGTTAAACGCCGAAAGTCAGTTTCAAGATGACCATTAACTTATCCCATGAATTTGGGCAAGTTCAGCTTTCGAGGGGGAATCGTCGAATTTCAATATACTTTCACTAAACCAAATCAACTCACGCGCTAGCTAGCTCTAGAATGACGAGTTGGCCGAGAAAATCATCATACTCGTTAATTCAGTTAGTAAGCATTAGCTGATCAGAATACATTTTGGTCGACTAAATTGTTATCGATGGATTCTGGCTGTCGTCAAAGTTTTTGCTTATTTCCCGGGAAGACAACCATACCCGATAAACGAATATCCCCCAAGTTTACTCAGAATGTTATATTTTACAATTGGATGACCTCCGTTATTTCCAAATTCACCGGTGTAATTTGTCACGAAGAACTGAATCTGTTCTCGAACTTTTCAGAAAAATTATCTGAACTTTCTGCGCTCAGGACACTTCAAAAGTGCCTTTGTAGATACATCTGTGAAAGAGTGTGTCGCATTATCTTATTCATATAAAGAAGGCTCTAAAAACGCAAATAAAAGGCGTGCTATTCATGATATTGTGCGTGATTTGAATACCATCAGTTTCGTATTGCCATATACCTGGTAAACAAACAGTTTACACCCCAGTGTGCATCTGTGACATTTGTGTGATACAAGTTGTACTGCTAAATTTATGGACGTCGATTTTCATCCCCTCTCAACCTGCGTCACTCCATTAAATAGATACATTAAACAGCATGTCTGGTTTATTGTGTTTTGTACATGTAGTGGTGGTATTAATGTTTTAAGGACACCTATCTTTTATATTGTGGAGCTACAACAAACCCAACGACTGTGTGAGACTCGCCAACCGCATAAAAGAAAAACTCGGGTAAGACTGAATTAAGAGGCTCATCACCTTGATTATTGCAGTGATTTCGATGAGAAATTTGTTCTAAATCGTATTGGTCACGTGAAGCCAAACTCAAGTATTTCTCAGCTTCTGTTTGACCTTGTAAAAAAGAAACAATATTACCAAAGCCGTTTAGGAAAGGAAAATGGTAGATACATATGTATAATAGAAGTGCAAGTTAGAATAACGATAACATGAACCATTAAGCAATATCTGCATCCATTAAAAGATCTAAAATACAAAAACGCAGTAATATTTAAACCAGATAGAGACATTGAGGCACTCATTTTAGACAGAGATGCGTATGTGCAAACGCTGTTAGTAATAGATGACCAAACAACGTTTCAGCTAGTAGACCCAGTGGACGATGTCAATGAAGTAGAAGGTTTGGTAGAACGACATCTTAGACTTCTCTTACAACTGGACATAACTGATGACATGGCGTACAAGTCTGTTACAACATAAGAGTTGTCTGGAATACCGTCTAGGCATATTCTGTCGGGGACAGAGTCAGCATACTACAAATTAACACGCTGGCTAGGTATCATTCTAGCTTTACTGGAACGAAATTTTCAGGCATATTCCACCAAAGCTTTATTTGAATTGATCAGTAATTTGGACAGCATCAGTCTTGCCAATGAGTTGATATGCTCCTTAGAAGCTCAGCCACTGATCACGAATATCTCGCTGCACCAGACAACTGGTTAAACTTGTTAGCTCATTGAAACAAGTCACATTACTTTGCCACTGTCTAATGATATTGTGAGGAAAATATTTTGTGGTGCGCTGTAAATGTCAGTTTCTGTTTCTTGATCAGTGCCACTGCCAAGTAGATGCGGCAGCCACGGGAAGTCCACTGGGATCCATCTTAACAGACTTTATCTCAAGGATAAAGCAAGATTCGGCCACAAATATAACAGCACTCTCATGTCACAAACGCTACATCGATAGCATCTTAACATTCAGTCGTTCCAAATAGATAATAGCTATTTGAAACAGTTTTTTCCCTTGATAAACTTAAACAAAACAATGAAAAGATGCAATTCATGTGATATTCTCCGAAATAACATATCGTACATTCTGATCATACGTGGACATGTCCCTAATTTTAAACGTGTCAAAATTTCAAAGTGCGGAAGTCATGGCTTAAGGGATTAAACAGACAGACACCAAAACGAGGAATCAAAATTGTGGGAATGTCGACTGCCACGACAGCCGCAGTGTCAGGTAGTCGGCATTCCCAAAAATTTTAGGTTTACTGAACCATAGTATGTATCTCTCCAAATACGTCTGCTGAAGAAGTGATTCGTGGATATTGTAACGCGAAGGACCAGAGATCCATTCGAGTTGTCATGAATGTAATTTTACCTCTGAGTATGCAAGAATATTTTGTCAGACTCCGTTAACCTCAGCAACACGTCTACCGCCAACGTCCACTTGACTAAGAGATAGACATAATTAACTGGATGCAAGTTTGCCTG
>LUCH01000307.1:0-14018 GCA_013368495.1 Paragonimus heterotremus | reverse complement strand
CGCACGAAACACTTTATTCACCTGACTTCGCTATGAGTTTGTATTCTGAAGACATTTGGAGTAAACCGCACCATCTATGTCGCCCATTGGCTGAAATTTCAGTCTTACATAAATACACCTTCAGAAAAAAATACTGGTCATTTACTCCAGTCAGCTTGGGCCACAAAACGATGCTTATTGCTCGAAAAGTAACGGACACATTAATAAATGTCCACAATCGGTACTAATCAAAACGAACTGCTGGTTCAGTTTCAGCCAGTCTTTAACGAGAAGAATCACAAGACTAAGGTTTTGTCTTGCTAGAGCTGGTTAGTAGTCGACGTTCTTTCCATACCCCGGAAATGAAATCCGGCCGGTGTTCTCATGAGGTAATCCTGTCTAAATTGTCTCTCAATTTGCATGACCGAACTGTCAGATTTGAAAGCCTAGCCAACTTTACTGAAGAAACCTGTTCAGAATGAGTGTTTATCTTTAAGCTGTAATTGCTGGCTAAAATTGGAAGTTAAGGTATTTGGCATGTCACTAGAGCAAACAGTCAACCTTGAGTGATAGACATACGTTATTCCGTGAGACGCGATGATTTTGGTGTACTGCCATATAATATCGTTTACTTGCTGATCTATTCAGGCTATATGTGGGACTGACTAAGTAAATGTCAGTAAGTCTAGCTAAGTGATGAATAAAGAGAGGCTATGATACTCACACATTCACCTATCGGTGTGTCAAGTACTAAGAAAGAAATGTAACGTATTAACAACCTCTGCTAGGGAGACATTACAGAACTATTATTTCCGAACTAAGCTACCGCCAACTCTCAGGCACGCTTGACATCAATAGAAAGCAAACATACCATGTCAGCAGCGATGTAGAAGACATCCTCCCTACTGAGAAATAGAAGGACTGAACCTCACGAAAAATAGGAAAAACGTTGCACGGAATACTATAGTTAACAACGCTGTTTGATATTGGTTACATGTGCATGGCACACATGTTCCTGCCTCAAGTCCAGCATTCATAAGATGGCTCAGTATGCTGTAAATTACAAGAGAAAGTATTTTAAAATACTGAATACTTAGTGACTACAGAATTCCAGCAACACATGACTGAGTGGCGAAGGTATAAAATTTCGCACTATAAGTGCAACAGAACAGATGTCTCCGCATTAGAACCATTTGCAGTTTAGTTGCGTATGAAAGGCATTAAACGGTTAGTCACACGACGACAACAATTCAATGAATTGCTGATAAGTAGTTCAGTAGATCTGATAATTTAAAAAATATACATATGCGGCACATCTGGATTTCGGCTGGATTCGAATTATCTGGTACAGCGCTTGCTGCATCTATGCATGTTGTTTATGCCATTGGTGCGAATCCAGCCAAAGTACAGCTATTTTGCAATTCAGGCTGTTCTAAATTACCAACTACGCCAAATCCTTTGTCAGTCATCATCTTTGCAGACACCAATACATCCGTAGTACTCGCTGAAGTTTAACTGTCATACAATCACGAAGAACGAAGTAAGCCCCGGCCAGAAAGAAGAAAAAGTAAAAAGGGAGAGAAACGGATCTAACTAGTAAAAACAATTACGTCTATATTCAAACACTCTACACAAAAGTACTTAAACCCTGCAAACAAACAAACCAGTCGAGAATGAGTTTAAGACGTCATCAACAAGACAGCCTCCTCACGACTTTCACTGTACCACATCATTATCAACAACACCACATTAATGCTCACTAACGGTGTTGATGGATTACAGCGTGAAATGATCAGGAAATCTTACTTCGATAGTCATTTGAGGAGTTCTTTATGTTGTAGTGAGTCGGGCGGATGACTAGGTATAAATGTGACACTTTTGAGCTTGAAACGTGATTCCGTGGCCCAGGTGGTACAGTACTTAATCTATCTGAGCATGCTTTCTTTCGCTGATTCGAATAAACCGAAAGTCTATACTTTTCATAAGTGGGTCTCTTCTAGATTCCTTAGATCTCAAGGCTCCGCGATTCTCCCACTTTTTATGTTTCCATAGATCCTGTCAGCAGTAATTAGTTGTGTGCTGTTACATATTGTTACGGTATGACTGTAGTCCCCAAGGCCAAGGTATGATGTGGCTTGGGGATAGTACTATTGGTACGTTTGATAATATCTGCGATTTTTCAGTGTATCTTGCTTTCCAGAATGATCGAAGCAGTAGGAATTTAACTTTTAGGTTGAGTAACTAGAATTGATCTAAAGAAGACCAAGTTTCAGCAGTGACTGTGTAACATCTGAGAACCTACCCAATAACAGTTGCACGAGAGATCAGTAAAAGAGTTCCACTAGACGTCATAATTTCATCTAGACGCGGGCGTAGCAATGTCATTTCTCTCAAACGATTAAGTAATTCTCTTGTATTAGTTGCTGGTCCACTCACTGGAAAGGCGTAACCACCGGATACAGTGCAATGTGGCTTCTAAGCAAATGGACAACAACCGGACTTTCTTATAAAAACTGCTACGGCTGTGGTCAAAAAAACGAAGTCTTAGAAAAGCGAGAGCTTTTGTCAGAGTCTAACAGGATACTTTACAGCTACGGGTGTATAATCTGCAGTATATATATTCGGATGAACTCAGGCGTTCAACCACCAAGCTGGTGAATGTGAGACAGCTTTAGCTCAATTTAACAGACCCAAGGTATTTATGGACTTGATCAGTTTGGTTCCCTTGATCGTGTGGTTATCCAACATCATGCGAACAAGATAATATTACTTGCTTGATGACGTTGTGATTAAGGGTAAGGGAGCTGGGCTCATTAAATTTTTGTCAATACGTCCGGCTTTTTGAACATTCGGAGCAAAAATCAGTTTTTTCCACGTTCGCTGATGTGACCAAGACTAGATTTACTAAGTGATTAGGATCTGTTGAGGCTGTATTAAACTACATCATTATCCGCTCCTTGAATGGAACCCAATTTATCTGACTGCGCAATTTCGCCATTCATTCCACAGAGGAACGTAGACCGACTCATCACCATCAACAGTTTCATTTCCGGCTTTGAGACGTACCTTTGAGTAATATGATTTTGACTGTCGTTAGTCCTGAAAATGGTTCACGGATCAGTGGAACAATAAATGGGGACCACCCTTTAAAAGATAAAAATGAGGAGGAAAGAGAGGGGGAACGAAGCGTTGTCAAAAAAAGACGAGAAATCAACAGCGCCACAGATACGAGCTCGCTGTTGGATACGACTCACTGTTATGTCCGACAGCTCTCCCAACCAACCGCGTGGATGGTAGGGAACTCCCAAATAGGTAGAAGGCTCCCATTAACCCCACTCAGCGGAACGATCGAGGTCTTCATGGCCCATGACCACGCGAACGCCTGGCTGCCTTGCGGTTTCTTTCAACCATCAGCAATTACAGTGAACAATGAGCGGTGCGGCAGACACTCCTTCGAAATAGGGAGTACATGATCCAATCAGCGGAGGATGTGCATTTTCGTTATCTCGATTATCGGGTACAAAATTGCACACTTCCTCGTTACCATCTGGAAGCCTGCCAAATAGCCGGTCAGTCAGTCTATTTAGTGCAGGCTAACTGGCAAAGACAGCTGTGATCGAATATCGAAAGTCCAGATGCAGCTTCCATTAAATGAGTCAGGCTTCCGGACCATGAAGTGGTAGTAAGCGCTAGTACGCGCTGTAAGCAGTTATTAGGAAGCAAGTGGATATTTTTGAAACACCACAAGTGATGGAGTTTGCAGAATGCACCATGTGGTACATTTATTCTAATGGACATTTTGTCAGCAATATTACAAGCCATAGTGACGACAGTGTAAACAACTAATCGACAATCTCAAGCAGCTTGTCAATGCGTTCGAAGTTTCTACCATAAATGTACACTGTACACACAGAAGGCGTACGATGACCTCAATAAATAAACATACTCCACTGAAACGCATCTGAAGTGGACGTAGTCCCAGATATCATGTACTGCAACCGAGTCGGGAACAGTCTTCAGTCAAAAAAGTACCAACGCTGTTAGCTCACGAAAGGACAGCCGATATACTACTGTATGTCTCAAGACGAAAATATGATCAACACGCCCACGACCAGACAAGAAACCCGTCTGTTCTATTTTTATTTCGTTCTCCTTGTGTTTCTGGAGCCGCCGCATTACAAGATCCGCCTTTGTTCTAATCCTTCAAGTTAGGACGCTTACTGTTAATGGATGACTTACATAAAACAGTCACGTTTCACAGTTTTATGGTGAGTGTACTTGCACACTTTGGGTAATTTTTCTGAGCAATGCAACAATTCAGTTATCACCGACAGATGCAGATTGAAGCTTTTGTCAGAACTGTTTTTGGTGGATGCGGTCTAACTTCTACACAAATAGATTTTAGCTGTGACCAAATATCTATGATATTGCTTGGATTTTGTTACAGATGTATGCTAAGCACTTCAGAAGATTGTTTTTCAAGCATATGCGGTCCTCAGCAAATTTGCTTTTGTTAGATTTACTTTGTCATTTCTACTCACTGAACTAAGAAGTTTACAAACCCCTTTGGAAATTCACACGTCTGCAATGACTATTTATATTGCCTGTGTAGATTTGACATATCTTTGAATAACATCCGTAATATCGATGACTGTGTGTATATAACACCTTCCATGATGTCAAAATATAAAATCAAACGCTGTGTAATTCCATGCAAACATGCCATTTTAATATGTCGAAATTGTGTTGACATTTTTCAATCAGAATTGTATAAACCGAATTTACCGAATTCTACTATGACAGTCAACCTTCACGCAATGACCATTATTGGTCTCGTGAGTTATCTTACATTGATTTTTTATTTTTGAATAGATCACTGCTCCCCCCCCCCGTTTCTCTCAACAGAGAGCATAAGTAATTTATCATTCGCCCCATAATAGTACATTTGCACCAAAAGAGCACACAGCGCATAGTTTCTTTGTACACGCGTTGGCACCATTTACACGCTAAAGCACATACTTTACCAAAGTCAATGCGTGCGTACATCAGCACCCAGAATCTGCTTCGTGCATACACACAAGTGTCGGTAACATTTGTGAGAAGGGGCGGTGAGTACTGTTTGTAAGTTTGGCCACGGAAACTACAAAATCAACGTGGACTATTTCTGGACTGAAAAAAAAACTATGCTATTGTGTTATGTTGAGTTCATTCTTCCCTTATGCACTAGCGGGAAGTACACAAACTGAAATATAACAACTTTGTCTCAACAGTTTCAGTTAGTAAACGTCTCACACTTAATAGTCATGCATTAGTTGTATCCTACAGTAGGAATTATTGTAGTTTCATTGTGAATGGTTAATATAAAACAGTAGAATACACTGTCTTCAATGAGGCAACTTGGTTAGAAGGAAATGACGAGCTGTTGACAAACAGACTGAGATTGAATTAGATTTTCTGGTTGTAAATTTGGTCCTTTTTCAGCATGTTAATTTCTATGCGGATGGGAAACCAAATAATCGCAATAAATAAAATAGATAACGGTAAAGATGATTTCAAAAGTGAATGAACGAGTAATGATAACATTTTCTAGGCAGTTCAACTATTGATTGCAATTTGGCTTTATATTTACATGACACAGTCAGCCTGATGTTAATTATTTGAAGTTGGGCGTTAAGACGTAAGGAATCCAGTTCTATCTCCACTTCCTCTTTGCACTTTATGTGATTTTTCCTCAAATGTTTGTTTGTTTGTTAAGAAAAAGCTGCAACCACTCATGCAATGTTGGAGTTGTTAAAGATCATGGTGTGAGCTGCCTGTACGAACTGTGTTTCATGGAATACCTCTGATTACAGAACGATAGCACATTGTATTTAAAAATCGGTACGGAGCTCTTGTAAAAAAATGGAGCTCAATTATCTTTCGTTTAATTCATTCCAATCGTTTTTTGAAGTGAATTCGTTTACCTCACTTGATGTACTAAACTCGATTTGGACACAAAATCACCCTACTGGAGAATATCTCAGTAGGCTTCGTTGGTTGACTTCCTCTAGAAAACCAGCTTATGCACAACAAGTTGAATAACTATGGTTTTGTGTTCAATTCAAGTGGCTTTCTGTTGTTGCGCGTTTCATTGACTCTCCGTGAAAAGCCCGTTTACGGGCCGGAATGTAAGTTGTGTCTTCTGAAGTAGGACCTTTCTTGAGAGGGCGATCATCATCATCATCATGGACAGCAATACATCAATGGTTCACACTATTGCTCAACTAACAAACAATAACGAAGGTAAAACAAGTTCTACATAGGAAGAGAGAAGAAAATAGAGGAGTGCAAGGGGACCTAACTATCAAAAATAGTTACTTTCATATTTTTGAGAGTCAACCCAACCTGTGCAACCTTGGTATAAAAGACTATAGTATGGAGTAAACTAATATTCTGAAAAGTTATCTTATGGTCACCTGTTCAAAATCATGCGACTGAAGTTGAATTCCGTACGAGGATTCAAAAGCGTCCACTCTGTGGTTGTTAGTAAGCCGACACATATATTCTGTCTACTGAATTGCATCCAAATAAGAGACAATTTGATTTGTAGAGACGTAAAAATCTATTTTATTCTTCAAATAAAGATTACAGACAACCCGTTATGAGGAAACTACAGACCGCATTAATGAGATAGAATGAGATCAAAACACTATGACATACAAGCTCCATCCAACTACAGAATGAATGCTAATTTATGTCCTCAATAGACCACTGATCTGCAAATTAATGTGCAACAGCGACAGCTGATAATTGTTCCGTCAAAACATGATGGGACAATGGCAAAAATGGTGTGGAACGCCCCCGGCTGTTGTCAATTCCATACTGTCTGAATTCCGGTTTTAGGAACATAAAATTTTATGTAAACGCCGTGAATTATTTCGAGGGACTTGAACCGACTTCCTGTCTTAATTTTTGTTGGTATCCTGGTCTCAAAAATGTTCCTTTTTAGGGTCCTAACTTCTCCTGAGCTCTTTACAGGATTAAACAAAGATGATTCTTTTTGAGGACGACTCGTCAATAATATTTCTTTAAATATTTCTTTATGCGTTGTTTGTCTTACAACGTGATATAGCGTTTGCTAAACATGGTAAGATGGTATAAGTAGTACGTGTTAACTAGTCAAAATTCGACAAGTGGATTCGACGGATTTTATGGTTTTCGTTAATTATCAGGTATGCGTACACGGTGAAGTTTGTCCATATAACCTATCACATGAATGGCAGAAGATTAAAGCAGACTGAGTTTCTCGACGGTACCAATAAGTGCGTTCAATATATGCACTGATCTACACACTCTAGTGAGTGTGATACAAATGGCATGACTAATCGTCAACTGAGTTAGTTGTTAAAAATTTGTCAAACGTGGTTCCAATGTTGAGTACTTGATTAAATAACGGTGTACGTTTTGTCCCTGGACAATCACATTGAGGCACACAGAAACAGGAGCAACCGCAGGTTGTTTGAGAAACCAGAAATTGGAGTTGCTTTTGGCTTCGTTCACAGTTAAATGTTCTTAAACCTGAATGTAGTAGTACACGTGAAACTCATCAAGGTTTCTTCCACACACTGTATACGCCGGAATTCATTGACTGTATTTTTCGTTTACGTTACTCTCTAATTAATTCGGGAATGCTGTTGATGTCAGTGAGCTTTTGTTCAAAAGTCGGATACACCAGCCCTTTGTAGTTTTCTCACGTCTCAAATAATCATTTTCCATGTGGAGGTTAATTTCCCTCAACAGACACTTTTATGTGAAAAAACGTAAATTGTCTAGCAACGTGATATTACTAGATTACTCCTCTGCGTTGTACAACGGTTTCTTGCTAGTCGATTTCCCTGGATTGTCCACTTCTATGAAATTGTCATTCAGTTATTTTACATTATTTCACGCTTGTTCACATTTCGAATAAACTTGTGAAACCCCGCGGTTGTATATGTAACTTCTGTTACTCAAACCCTTTTACTAACACACAGTGTGGCATTCGTCACACTGATTAAACCATACCAACGATCCACATGGACGGAGAATTCCAGCAATTCAATTTCAGTATGGCTAACTTGGCGCCTTGATTCTTGTATGCTCCGTAATGACGGACGTCTGGTAAATGTTCCATTGTCGCCTGATGGTAATGACAATCAGTCACCAACCACATTCTACTTAATACAGACACTGAGAACATACATTACGGTTGACATATTACGGCCCGATAACAGACAACACATACTGGTCGTGACCGAGCCGATGTATGACAAATAGTGGCGAAGTCAGTTTAAATGGAAACGCGGCATTTTGGCAAGTTAGGTTAAACCAAATAAGAGAAATAAAACTTCTCCCTAGATAAGGTAGATTAACGTGATACTTAGAAGACTGTCTCCAGAACGGTAAAACACACTTTATATGTGCCTGAATGAAAAAATAAAAAACATTTATGGAATTCAGGCATGCAGAACGAATGAAAAAATCTGCGTTCGCTTGTCGTCTTGCGTGGTAACACAAATGACTGGGTATGTCAACGTTTTTCACTGGTGACAGCAAAAGTTTGCCAGATAGCTTCCTTTTTAATGGAGAGAAGTTTCAACTTATGTGCAATGGTAATATGAAACAGCCTGTTACCATAGGCAGATTTTGTACCTAGAATGTCAAAAACACACCAACATCAGCCAGTTGATGATTGCCTCCTACGGATCATGTATACCGTGATTTTATTATCCAAGTTGCATGGTAAAGGATTTCCGAAAGTGCGAAAGTGTTGCGAAAACTGTTTATTTTTTTAAATTTAACCCTCTGAGGCTCATACAAAGAATCACTGAATAATGATACTTAACAAAATGAATATCCGTTCGGTTTATAGTTCGAAAGTATCCATTATATCCTGCTACCGAATCTTCACATGATTGGATAGAAGTTTTTTGAATTAACCAGACCGGACTAAACGACACATCACTTATTGGTCTTGTGAATAAACCAAAAGATGTCCAAGGTTTATCTTTGCTCATGTAACGCAAACACCTACGAGGTACGGAATGCACGACGAGGTGAAGTGGAGTCGAGGCAATCCAAGTAACAAAGGAAACTGAGAACTGTGAAGAGATATTGCTTCCAATTTGGTAGCCATTATTGAACTCAGTGTTGTTTGTGCAGTTAATCTGACTGGTCATCTAATTTTAGAGATGAGTCACCGTGAAACCTGACTCGGTTGTCATACAACAGACAAGCGTTCTATCACTCAGTATGTGCAACTTTTCATGCTTTCAGACCTCACTCCAGTCAAAACAACAATCTCTGAGTGTAAAAGAAGAGATTACTCAAACGATAAAAAACGTTCTAATGGCATCGTGACCGAAATGAACACATTTTCGCAAAAATCGGATCCAAAATTATGGCAACCATTTTCCGGGAAACAAAGCACTGTAGATTAGATCAATTAGCTATTCTACTGAATGTCAGATATGCAGAGGTCTTAAGCAATGTGCGCCTTGGAAAACGGTTTTCAGTACATTGTATTTATTTTAAGGTTGGTGCAGTGCGCTAGGTTAGACATACATCGACTTTGAGCTTTGCTGTATTGATCATCAGATTTTTAGGCGGACCACACACGAGAACAAACCTTACACTACTGTCAATTGTTAGACGTGAACAGATTGTGGGATCCAGTGATTAATGACGTAAAAATCGGGTTTAACCATATGCCGCTCAGTTAGTTACTTGTACATGTTTAAACTCCTTTGGCTTTAACAGTTAATGGGAATATTCCAAATGATATTTCGGTTTGTCGTGTAAACTAAGTGTCGTGCAATTAGCTAATCGTTTACCACAGCACTTTGAGTAAGTCATGTGAGTTCCAAATCTCACGGGGCTTAGATTCTTTCCGCTCTTTTGAAATGTTTGACTGCTCGAAAGAAGCCTCATGAGCACAAGTATCACATGTGTGATTGAAATTAATTTTTGGCATATTAAATACTAATCACTGGTTCACTTTTTTGAGACGATCTGACGGTTAAAGTCGTTATGGTTGTCTATTAATCAATTTCGCTAATTTTGTTCAGTACTATTAGGGCGCTGTGATTCAGCGTGGCTTTGCTAGTTGAAGTCATTAGTTTAGAGCCACGTGTTGCTCAGCGGTTTCGTAGAAACCTGGTGCTCGAAAAACTACACCTTGTTAAATGGATCAGCAACGGACATTTCTTGAACTACAAATGGGCCAATGACCAGAGAATTAACTCTCGTGTAGAAAAAATCAAGGGTAGTTAGCTAACAATGAAATGGAACCTTTTGGCTATTTTTAACAGTTCGCTTTGTGATTTTTTTGTTAACAGAAGTACGAACACGTGAACTGACGTTTTATTAAATTAACTGTTGCCTTCTCACAGACTAACTTGATTTTTCGACTAACCTTACTGAACGGATATTAAAACGTAAGAGATAATAAATAGATGAATTTTCGAAAGACTTCTAAAAAAAATATTCCTCCCAGACAGTGCATTTCTCTGATGAGGGAAACTACAGACATGATATCTGTACCGCCGAAAGATAAGCTGATATCCGTCTGCAAAAAGATTCTGTGCGACATTACTTTTCAATAGTAACCTACTACATAATATAACGGAAACCATAGCTGGATATACATCCACCAGAGTTCAGCATTAATCCTGAATATTAGTTAACTCTAGTCGATAAAACCGATGACGTTTTTTCTTTTCTTCCACACAGGTTGCATTGCTGAAGCAGCCGATACCACTATTTTGAAAATACTCCTGCAGTTTACAGTTCATATGAATGCATCATAAGTTCTTTTTGCTACCTTCCTCTCAAGGCGCGTCACAAGCACAAGAGTCGATACAAATTAATCCACTTAAGGTCATCGTTTTGGTTAATTGGACCAAAACCGTTACTCGTGATCGTTTCTATTACATGACAAAAAGGATGTATGTGATTTCAGACTTTTCGATGACAAAAAAGAGTAGTTCCTCAAGGAACAAAACTTCAACGTTGATGAGACCCCCGTGATCGATTACACTTTCCTCATGTAATCCATCTGACTAATCTGGAAAGCTATAACTCATGAGGGGTAGTGCTTGGCATATTCCTTTACCGTGGCATATAGTTTACCACAAAGTACTGTTGAAAAACGCAATGATTACATGTGTCAGTCCACAATCCGTGTCGATATAAAGCCGCCTATAAATATTACAAATGTTAAAGCCATAAAATTATATTTCCCAGGAAAATAAACGGTTGCATGTTAAGAATAGCGCAAAAGATTACACTGTTCAGAGATATACTTCAGTTACGTTGCTCTCTCATTGTCAAAAGTCTTTGGTTTTAAGTAAAAAGTGAACATGAAATGAAGGTGAAAATAAGTTTTGTCTAAGATGGATTGAAATACATGCCTCTTTTCTCGCCTGATAAACGAATCCTCCCGAAGTTTATGTAAATTGGCCACTACCACAGACGATAGTTCGGGAGATTTTGGATTACAAGTGTGAGGGGTTAGTTATATGAAGGCGGTGAATCTGGTCAGCAAGCTGAATTAGATTCCATCAGATTTTAGGTGTGCATGCATCATTGTAGTGGAGCGTTTACTTTTCAAAGTAGATTAGAGCCTGCAAACAGCGACGAGTATAATTCATTCTGATTATTTTAGCTGTTTAATCAAAACTATGCAATTTCACGTACTTAATCAAATTGTCAGAAACACACGCGAAACAGTAATCACTTAACTAGAGTCAGAAAACTTAATTTTGTCGTACGAGTTATTCAAGCTGTTAACCAGCAGGTTTCAGTGATAAGAATAGTCCGCAATCAATCGTCCAGTTAATTCTACTTCTGATAGCCGTCGTGGTCAACCTTTGACATTCTAATACGATAAACAGTATCATTTGTTCGAAATGCATGTAAGTAATCAATCGCAGGAAGATCATAGGACTGTATGTAAACTGGTAGATATGAACTGAATGTGCACTGACTGAAAGGTATGTATACTCCCTAGACTAGATATATTTTATCCTCAATACGATTTAAAGCATGCGCAGTATTTACAATCAAAAATAGAACAGAGTTGTTTGGTGAAATGGGGCGATAATTATGAGGAGATATTGATCATACTCGAACTTCCGACAGTTAATTATCAAAACTGCATGCAAATTCTCAGTTCCGCAGTTATACACCAAAATGGGGAAACATACAGTTGTTATATCCACTAGGATGAACATTTTACACAATAACTAAGCAGCACTTAAAAAAAATTCCTCAGAAAGTAATAACAGCAAAAATATGACTTAACTTAGAAATACATTTGCAGTGATGAATGATCGTATGATGTTTTCGAGGATACCAACCGCGACTATAAACTCCTCGGAATTTTGGACATTTGTCTTTTGAGGCAACAAAATCTTTGTTGCACATGCATAAGTGGTGCGCGTACACTCGGAGGATGTGTGTTATTTTGACCGCTAGCTGTAATGACGATGTGTAATTTCATTACCATAGACTGCGTCAGTTTTTCACAATTACCCTATGATCCATTCTGTTTTTTTACGTGCATCAAAATTTAGACCGCTTTTCCTCAGCTCTCGTTTTCATCCCACATCAGTTGAACTTTACAACTAGTCGTATCACTTTTATACCACTACTCTCTTATTCTAACTGTATTCCGCGAGGAATATAGCTCAACCTCAACAGCCGGTTATACACTCTGAAAAGCCTACACAATACGCCAGTAACAAGGGCTGCACTTCAGTTTTGACGTCTGTATATTTCAGTGGGTTTTGTTAATAAACTTCCACAGTTTTTTTAAGATATACGTGGCCTTATATAGCTGTGGGTTTTCGTCCAACTGAGATGTTTAATTTAATAAACCATTACGGCTAGGCGTCGAAACTTGGTTATTCACTATCTGATTAAACAGTCGTTTTGATATGTTCTGCGTTGACGTCCCCGAACTTTGAATAGCATCCGTCAGTTTAATGCACTCCAGCTCGGTACTTAATAGCCAACGCGATCTCTTTGACTCACAACGTTAACCCATCTTTTTCCCGCACCCCGCTTGACGTAGTGAGTGGGCGCTTGTTTGAACTTTACGTTCGCAAATCAACATATCTGAAGGCTCCTGTATCGTTATCATCACTGAAGTGAGTTTTTAGTGATATTCCCACTACAGTTGTAAGCCACACAGTGTATATCTTAGATTCAATGTTCTTGCAGTTCAAACCAATATAACTTGCCCCAGCCTCAATGGATTTTTCTTGTACAAAACGCAGCAATTCAGCAACCACCTCGAGTCTTCTGACATGGACAACTCAGTTGGCTTACCGGCACGCTCACTACCTACTTTTCACTGCGGTATACTCGGTATATTGGATCAACTCGTAAACAGACACCTTCGTTCTTCTTTATCAGAGACGACTCTGCTTTGGTATAGCTTAAATTTTGAAAGAATCATTCAAGCTGGGAACTTCAATCAAAACGTGACTGACAGCGACAACTTTTTGCAGGATTATTCTTGACAGCTCACCGGAGCGACACAAACTTCACCCTCCCTCGCTTATTTTCTTTTGACACTAGAATCGCTTTGCTGGGTGTGACAAATGCCACCACGCCTACCTGTCACTGCATATGTGTCTGTTACAACTTTGATACTAATAGTAAGGTCTCACCAGAGAGATAAATGTCTGTGTAGTCCTGAGTCAAGGTATCATTGTGACTGCATCGAAACTAGGTTCAGGCTTTAGCTAAGCTCATTACCCAACTTCTTTATTAACGCAATCACTATCCTAGATCTTGCGAGACGATTTGTGTCACGCCCGGATAACTTCGATTTAAAAGCACTGTTCACGACCCAAATATACAAACAACTCCGTTCACACCGAACCCAGATTATTTTGTAATCAATCACGTGATAAAATGACTAAAATATGGTAATACCAAACAAGTCGTAGTGGTGACAAATTAGCTCAAAAGGTAAGTGTAGGAATAAAACGAAAGACGTGTCAGTAGAATAG
>LUCH01000306.1:85726-247273 GCA_013368495.1 Paragonimus heterotremus | reverse complement strand
GAAGGATCCTAATGAACACTGGGAACAAATCGCGGACGCTATGAAAGCATGCTGTGAACAGGCATTCCCCGGTGAAGCTGTTCAGTTGCGACCGAACTGGATTTCCGTCACGTCGACAAACCTCATGAACAAGCGTCGGTCGATCCCACCTGGTTCTGAATATGATGATGACAGTCGAGAACTTAAACGCAAGCTGACTAAAAGCTTGCGCAAAAACCGTGAGCAATACTTGGTCGAACAATCGAAAGAGATGGAAAACGCCTTTTTGTGTGGGAATAGCAGAAAGCTTTTTTTCCTGATCCATGGTTGTACTGACCGTCGGAGTCGGTGTAAGTGAAACCATATGTGAAAAAGATGGTTCACTTATTACCAGTCAATCGCGTCGACTTGACAGATGGACTGAACATTTTGAAGAGCAGTTCAGCTGGCCTCAACCAGATCATGTGGACGACAATACCCGCTTGGTCAGTTATTGCATTCCAGACGGTCCCCCGTCGTAAGCAGTAATGGTCCTGTAACTGAAATTATTCAAGCTTAATGAGGCTGCCGGTCCAGACCTCCTCCCTCCTTCTTTTTTCAAGGACGGCAGGGCGAGGTTGATATAAAGACGGACAAAACTTCAAATGACTTGGGAGACTGGAGAGGTGCCTCGTGGTTGGTGCCTGTCAACGGTCATTCCCGCTTTCAAAAAGGGGGCCTGAAGTCTATGTGACAACCACAGAGACATCAGTTTGGTGTCAATTGCGTCCAAGTTATTCACTGGCCTCATTTCACGGCGGCTCACTGGACCCAGAGAAAGCCAGATACGCGAAGAGCAGGCAGGATTCCGATCCGGTCGGGGGTGTATTGATCATATTTTTACCTTGAGACGGATCTTGGAACATCGACACTCTTATGGGCAGCCGAAGACTGTGGTATTCTTGGGTCTGAGGCATGCTTTCGATTCAGTTGCTCGTAACGTCCTCTGGAGCTCTCCTTCTCAAGGGAGTCCCAGGGAAATACGTGAAACTCTTGAGATCATTGTATGCTTACTCTGCGATCAGGGTGAGAGTTTATGGCCAACTGTCTCGGGCGTTCATCCTTTCTAGTGGCGTTCGTCAAGGGTGTCCGATTATCCCCCTTCCAGTTCAATGTTACCATGGACGATATTCTGGAGGGTGCACTTCGCGAATCCAGTGGGCTTGGAGTTGAGCTTCTTCCTGGCGCTAGATTGACCGATCTGGAGTATGCGGACGACATTGTCTTGGTTTGTATGGAATGCGCTCCGCACCTTCAAAGAGCAAAGTGTTGCTTCAAGACTGGGCCATTTCCACTCCTACTTTCTTCATTGCAGGTAATTCGCTTGAGACTGTGAACAGTTTCACATACTTGGGTAGCACTATCTCGTCAGCCTGTAATACTGGTGATGAGATATCAGCGAGGATAGCAAAGGCACGAGTTGCCTTTGCCAAACTGCATCATCTGTGGCGTCGAAAAGACGTCCGGCTGTCACTGAAAGGAAGGGTATATAATGCCTGTATGCGTTCCATTTTGCTTTATGGTTCGGAAACGCGGCCTTTTCACAAAAGAGATATCAACAAACTTGCTGTGTTTGACCATCGTTGCCTCCGCCAATTGGCCCATATTAAGTGGACTGATTCCGTAAGCAATGTGGCCGTTCGCCGGCGCGTATTCCGGAATGCTCGGGATGCGCGATCAATTGGTCAACTTATCACAATGCACAGCCTGAGATAGTTGGGTCATGTTCTCCGTATGCCAGCTGAGCGTTTACCCTACCGGGCATTATATACTGAGACCACCAACAGTTGAGTAAAACCGCGTGGTGGTCAAACAACAACGTGGTCACGAAATATGAAGACGTTGACTGCTCCATTGAGCAAAGTGGGTAGGTGTCGCCTGCCTGGATGGAGTCCTCGTGATCACTCAACCCGTTCGTTAGAGACGCTATCCGAGATGGCGATGTGTCGTAGTCAATGGCGTACCTGTGTCCATAACATTTCTAGTTCTTTCGCTTAGTCTTCTTTTTAGTAACGTTTTCTTCGTAGATATTCCACATCACTGTTGAGGTTGAGCGGCGGCCCGAGCCACAGTACTTTTTGGTCAGGCTCATGACTGTTATGATGATGATGATGAACTGGCTCGTTGATTATTCTAAATTTTCGGAACAGTATTTACAAACATAACTTCATTTAGCTTGAAAAATACATTCAGCTTTGCGTTTTCTGTCTACTTGCTCAAAGTTAGGAATCATCAGATGTTTTCGTCAGACGTCGCTTCACTATTTATGAATGTAGACAGAACTATGAGGCACCTGTGAGTCTTTCACTTGATTTACTACCAGCAGACAATTATGCCAGGTTCGAAATTAATGAGTTATGACCCATAATTTCGGAATTTTTGTTCTGTAGATGCTATGTGGATGACACGTCCAGTGTGATCAAAGACGCCAGTAATACACGAGACCTTTTGCCAGAATTTTATCGTGTAAACCCGATTGTGTAGTCTACTCTAGAGATGGAGAACGAATAATGTTTTGTTTGATGTGCCAGTTCACTGTAAATTAAACGGAATCATCCAAAGATCTCTGGGAAGACTTGGCTGGGACAGTACGCTCATTTGCTGGGTTCGAGTATATTAAGCAAATGAAGTCTGGTTAGCTCCCTAACGGTTAAACCAATTTAGGTGTACATGCCAGACACCGTGGACAGCAAATTACGACAAATTTCTGATATCGTATCAAAATGAATATCCAGGTGAGAATATTAAATTGAAATGTACTCATACTCTGCGGGAAACTGTGGGGAAATGGCCGATTTTCATCAATTCGCCATTCAACAACGATGCATTTAATGAACTAGGCAGACGTATGTTGACAGATTCACCAACTATGAACAACAATATC
Organism: Paragonimus heterotremus; assembly: GCA_013368495.1. Taxonomy (NCBI): domain Eukaryota; kingdom Metazoa; phylum Platyhelminthes; class Trematoda; order Plagiorchiida; family Troglotrematidae; genus Paragonimus; species Paragonimus heterotremus. The sequence continues at coordinate 244,371 of LUCH01000306.1, read as the reverse complement.
GCTCGGATGCTCGTTTCATTTCAGACTCAACTGATATTGGTTTCGCGTTTTAATGATAACTCGCTTCAGTCTTGTCTGTCATTTCACGACTACTCTCTTGCCAGCTGAGTTAAGCAGAGCACTTGAGGAAAACGATTTGGTGACTGTGAAAATGGATCTGTGGGCACCATCAAAAGTGGCTCTGTAGTGGTGCGAATAAGCCGAAGTGGTTGGTGGCGAAACGCAGTTTATGAACACTAGTCATCGAATCACAGTGAACACAGCGTTCATATTTATTTACGGAATGTCCAGTATCCTGTCCTGGACTGTCAATACCCGGCTGTTTTTGACGACATGGATGATTTCAATCAAACTTTATAGCCTCCTGCAGTTTGCTCAAAAGCAATTCGTATGGGATGTGTACCTCGCCTGTCCAACCATACTTAAACTCATTTATAGCCACTCACCCGTTAATCGGAATAACATGTACTCACATGTCAGTTGCCTGTCTCACCTAAACGCAGCACGTCCCCATCCCATACAAACAAACCTCACCATGTGGATAAACTGTCATCTGTATAACTATATTCCAGTTCTATTAATAAGTCGAAGGAATCTCTTGTAATCGTGCATTTCAGATGAGAATAGCCGAAAACAGTTATTTTCAGCTATGATGCTTCATAAATACGCTGGGTTCATTGATGCAAATTCCTGTAATCGAGAAACGTCTGACTGAGTGGCTATTCCGTTACTGAATATTTGCCGGTGAATTTTCATGTTGGAAGCCAGCAACCGTATGGCCTCTATCCTGTGTATCCACAGGGATATTATTACATCTGCCCCTACAAGCCACTAAGCTACATTCCTTCTCATTACTTCACGGCATCCCTAGCGAATTCTATCTAGTTCCCGTGGGATTGCTGGATTCTCAGAGGTTTCGCTGTGTTTGCTATCACCAGTGGGCCGTATCAAGTCCTCAGCTGGATACGATGCACTCGCCACACTTATTATTGCTTACTGTGTGAGCGACCCCATGTCAACCAGTCACTGCAAAATATCTTTTGTATTTCGAAAACAATTTACTGATCTCCAGTTCCTGTGCTTCAGTATTCCTTGTACTTCTTTCTTGTAATATTGAAAAATATTTTTTGTGGTTTTTGGTCCTCCTTTGGATTTGCTATCATCTACTGTCAGATGTTTTTCCGATATCCTTCATTCGTCGATTTTCTTACAAGAAGTTTCAAGTTTTTGATAAATGGAATGAGAATAACATAATGTTACGAGCAAGTTACAATACTGTACGTTTTGAACTACGTCGGGTAACCTTCCTCAGGAGGGTTGTAATCGGAACCACATTAACAAACGAACAGGGGTCACGTAGGATTTGCCGTGGTTAGGTCAATGTGCGCTGTATCCGAACTAATTGGTCTACACCTTTGCCCATTAAGTGGGGGTGAGACTGATGTGGATAAGACACAACTGTGTCAAGAGTTGTTTATCCATCCACGCCACACTGCAGATAGGAGTTTGGTATCATTGCGATTAACACAAGCGTGTTGTGTGTAAATGTTGAGAGCTTCAGCACAGCATCGCTCCGCATGGGAAGGCAGACCCTTGTGAATCACTCGAGCTTGATCAAAACATACGTTGTGATTCTCTGACAGTGCATGAAGTGCGATGACTAAATCTTTCTCTAGCTTGTGAAGTTGATATGCGTCCTTATGAGGAAACCTCGTGTGCCTTTTGTGTTCGGCAACACGTACTTTCAGTTGTCTGCTTGTCTCTCTAATGTAGCTGGCATTGCGATCATCGCATTCGATTTCGTAAACACAGTCTGTCTGTTCACACATATAAACTGGATCCTTCGGATGCATCCCCAGTCGATCTAAGGTGTTATCTAACCCAAACACGGTCCGGATCGCATACTCCGAAAGAATGGCGCGAATTTTCCATGTTTGTTCACGATACGGTATTTACACAGTAGACTTGAAGGTTCTGGTGGTTTGGTGTCCTCCTTAGTTGACATGCGCTCAATTATGTTATCAATAAACGCGTTTGAATATTGGTTAACGGCTAGCGTTTCGTTAATGTGAGAAATTTCCGTTGTTTCTGAGAGCTCAGTGGTGCAGATCTTATTAACTCTATGGACGAGTGATTTGATTGTTTTTTTGCACACTTATTGGACTTGACGAGCTGATGTTGAAATACCGACCAGAATGGGTTGGTTTGCCGTAAAGAGAAAACCAAAATCTCTGCTGCTCATCAACTTTCACCAAGTAGTCTAGAAAACTAAGTGAACGCTCATCGGTCTCAGTTTCCATTATGAATACAATGTCGTTGCATTTTGAGTTAAGAAGCTGTAGGAGGTGATCGCGAGCGGTCCGTTTCATGATTAGAAATGTGTCACCTATATACCGTCACCAAATTCGTGGAGGTCAGATAAATTCACTAATCACTTGTGCTTCCAGTAATCCGAGGAAAAGATTGGCTACTGCAAGTCCAACAGGTCCAAGTTTGTTCAAATTCCGGTGTCCTCAACCCTGGTGATTGTGGTGGTCGTTTCTGTTATGCCTTACCCGAAGTGGCGATATTACTTAATTGCTTGAATGGGTGCCCCTCAAAGCAGTGACCTCACGAGGAGCGAAAGCCAACCGTTCTGTAACCTTCCGGTTATTTCTGTCAGGCAGCATGTTCGTATATTTGTGATTACAATGCGTCGGGTCTGTTCTTTCGACGTGAATTAAGAATCCTTCTGTTACGAAATGTAGACCTTGATCCACAGGAATGTCCGCTGGCATGCATTGATCTACGATATCCTTCTCTACGGGTTCAATTATTTCGGCAGTTTTCTTGTTCGGTGCTTTCGAGATTTTTACCCGGTTTAAAAATTTACATTCATAACGCTTGTAAACAGGGTGCCTTTTGTTGTAATGGAGAAGTATCTTATCATCACAATTCTTCATAGGTCATGGTGACGTGGCTGTATGGCGCTGTGATGTGTGAGGCCGCGAATGCGATGGTCGTTTCGGATTAGTAGGTCGTCAACGTAATCATAGTACACCGTCGTCTAAGAGATGAGTATGTTAGGCTCAGCTGGGTTATATCAATTCCATGCATTTTTTGTTTCTGATCGACCAGTTACCGTCGTGGTCTCGAAACTCATCCCCATCTCTCTTCAGAGCCCTGAATGTATGTGACTTTCTACCTGCCCTTTTCTTCAGCCTTGTTGGTCTGTTGTATGGTAAATGTTTTGTCTATTTTCCGATGAATTTTGTTTTTCCTCCATAGTCTCTTTAGAGTGCACTAACAACCACTTCTACACTGAACTACTCGTATTGTATTTTAAATATTTCTCTTCTCATTGAAGTCCGTCTCTTTATTTTCTTAGTGGTGAGGATTTCGGTTTTGTGCTAGCCTATCAATTATCTAACCAGCATTGGCCGGCTGGACACAAGGGCCTCACTCACACAACTCCTGGTCTTATTCCTTCGGGTTTACACCGGATACCTGGTGTGTGAGTTGAATTACAAGTGGTGCGGATCACGCCACTTGTGGTTATGGTTAAGCACAGGCGTCCTTTGGATGTGATCACTATGACAGGCTAATCCGAAACAGATGCTGCCAGCCAAGTAGGCCTCATTTTTGTCGCTGAAAACGGCCGTTTTGAATACGGCGTGTTCCCACTGTCCCTTTTGAATAACTTTTGTTATCAGAGTCTGAAAGTATAGGCCCTGCTGTCTTGGCAGATAGTTCATCATTAATACAAAATTCCATTTCCGTCTTGAGGGGCAACTTGACTGGTTCATAGTGAATGATACTGACTCTATAGGACGTGCTACATAAATCGTAGTTCCCAGCAGATTACAACTAACGATAAAATCTTGCCTAATTCGATGAAGACGCAAGAAAACAAAAAATTGTTTGATGCTCTTGAAACATTTTTACAGAAATCTTTGTTTCTCTTCTTGTTCCCCATGACCACTGGGTAACTGACTTACTGTAAGTAAGTATCTTGACCTCTCAACATCCTGCTTCATTGCAAATTGATGCAGACTTCTGACATTTTTAAGCCTTATTCAGTAGTAGAGAGACATTCTACTTCCGTAACTAGTTAAGTCTTCCTCGTTTTCTAGGTATCAAATTGTTTCCGTTCAGTCAACTGTCCCGCTAGAACACTACTAGATCATACATATTTTATTATATATAATTTGCATGCTATTTTTATAAATTGAACATAACTCACAGTTGATAGTAGCTTAAACGTCTAAACACACATTCAAGTAGGCTTCTTTCCACAAAAGCGTTACACTTGAGTCCCGCTTTGGTTAAAACTCGTCAGTGGTTGATACACTTGTTGCTGCCAAAACTGGAACTCCGACTACGGCTTTAGTAATCAACCATGTTGACAACTATATCATTGACTTCGCATTAGGCACGACTGAATTATCATATACGAGTGTTGGACCAGATTTGCTTTCAAGTAATGCGCAGATTATGCGGTCGCCTGAAGAGGTGACATAGCAACTGTTCTGTTAACTCTAAGCCATGGCGCCACAATGACTGTGCTTCTTTTAGAGGCGATCGTGTAATGTCAACATTATTCAAAGTGGAATGTAGCTGAACTTCTGCGTGTGGTAATTCAGTCGTGCGTGGTTAGTGCCAAATGACACACTGGTTAGCATGGTTGTCTCCTGAAAACATGACTGGAGTTCTAGGCAAGATCTCCGCAAGTTTATTGTTATCTCTATCGTGAACTCTGTTTTCGCTCGCTTATTGGATTCGGTGCTATTCAAAGTTATTATTCTGAGCGCTGACGGATAACTGGGAAGGACCATTAGTTTTAACTTATTAGGTGTGTACAGAACCGATAGCTCCGACAGGTTTTCATCGCCTGTTTATTGAAAACCTTCTCTGGAGAGGAATTTCCACCAGCTAAGTAGCCGACAATCCATAAGGATGTTTTGTTTTTCGGAGCATGTCTTTCTTCAGCACATCGCCAAACACCCTTCTTGCTGTTGTACGTATGTACCAGGCGGACCGAAATTTTCGTTCTCTAGGAATCCTATTTTTGATCCACCGGCTAACTCCATTCGAGATTTTTGTTTGTAAACAGCTCCACCTATCCAGTAACCGTAAAGTAAATCGTTGGATTTTTCAGCGCGTTCTGTCGCAAATTTGTACCTGATAGATCTAAACATTTTTTGATTTTCTAGTTAAGAGGGTCCGCTATTTCTGTCCATTCCCCATGTTTCGGGTCATCCCCGGACTTGAAAATTTCCTAGAAACATAATCGTCTGGCCAATTTCAGGGCCAAGATTACAGGTGTTTTACGACATGGCCAGTAATGATTAATCGTTTTCGACACGCGTGATGTGCCGATTGCTTTACTTACTATTCAACACGGTTTAATGTATTCTTTATATTGGATCGTCCCTTTTGGTACGCGCTCAGTCGCTTGACCCAAAACCGAGAAATCAGAAGAGACGCAGCAACACCGTTTATTGGACGAGCGAGACAAACCTAGGTCACACAGGTTCTAAATTTATAGGACAAAACGATTACCACAGATGGCCGTCAGACAGAGTGAATCAAATTAAACAGCCATACATGGCAGTCAGGTTGTCAGTGCAAATCACGTTACTGGGGCTATCAGAAGGCAACGCGAGAAAAAAGAGTCCAGATAGCGCACAAACGCTCGACCACACACCTACAATCTGATTGGCTAAGTGGAACCGTACCACCACCCACGACCATACCATCCAAGATGGGCCAGCCGATCGATGTGGCGTGATACGTCCTGGCTGTCCCGTTATGAGATGCGCCTCCTAACGCTATTTCTATGCACGATGAGAAAAACAGTTGCGCCTGTATTAGACAAACCCTTCTGTTGCACCGTTTCATTTGGACCACTGGTTAGATGGCATGTTCGTCGAACTATGAGATTGAAATAGTGAAGGAAGTTTGTTGTTTGTAGAAATTCATTGCATTTTCAAGACATTCGCGTTGTTAGCCTGTACTACCCTTAAATTTGGAATACTTGTTGAGCTTACAATGAGTCACATGCTGCAACCTACCCCCTCTTGTCCCGGACCTCTTTATTTTTTAAGTTGAGGAGCTGTTTCTCCACGATCGTCGCGGCTATTACTTCACTTATGACAGACATTAGTTAGACGGTGTCCTTTCAAGTGATTTCTTGTGACAAACAAAATTAATCTCTAAGTGATGCCCATGGGTTGATCCTTTAGCAGCGACGCTGTTGGCGCTAAATTCCGGTGGGGACGAGCTATGAAATGTAGGTGCAACCACTACAAACTCCACGTCTGCTTCAAGTAGGCTTGACCCCCGGCGGTCACTGACAGTCTCGGAGACAGTTAAGTAGACTTCCTTCACATTTGTTCACCCTAAATCTACTGGGTTCTCAGTAACGTATGTAACGATTCCTCCACCTAACTCATCAGGATCGCCCACAGAGCAGTCAGCTTTCCACGATCAGTGTTGGCTTTGATAACATCGGCAACTACCGTAGAACATTCTGTAAGGATTTGAAGGTCTGCACTTTCCAGCATATGAGACCAGGCTACCGTCATGAATGAATCGGTTGGGGCACCAAATATCATGTAACAGAAGGTTGCTAGCACCGATAATGTTGGTTCGTTAGTCATACGTGGTATACAATTTACAATTATGGACAAAACATGCTTTTTTGTGGAGGTTGATTATATTGACTAATGCACATTAGTGTAGTATTGGATGAGACAGTTGTTCCGGTTCCACACATATGTCCACCACTTTCCATTGGCAAAACGGCTGACCATTTATCCTGATACTCTCGCGCGTCCATGTAATATTTGTCGATATCTGTCTGTGGGCCATGTTCTGTCGATTTTAGAAGTAGTCTGCTACAACATGATCATTTTTTATTGGGTGAGGTTTACTTTCACCACGTTTGAGCCTTTTCGTCTGCTTTTATTTGTGTACAACACAGACTATGGCTCTGGCGCACAAATGTTTATTTTGCTAACATACAGCGCTATCATTTACAGGTCATCATAAACATCTGAGCTGAAATTTGCGACGGATTTTCATCTTAAATTTAAGCTATAAAACTTCATGTCATAGGGAATCCGGATTGTTTTGGACTTCAAGTTAAATATTATTCTTAACCCTAATCAAAGTTTTTATGTTTGTGTTGAAAATTATTAGCCGGTTCATTACTAGAAAAAGTTTTAGACTGGGGTATGGTTTCTTTAATTCAGTAATGCATATCTTGGTTGGATTTGAAATGCATTCTTCGAAATTCTTCTTCGTAAGCTGTGTTTATGAATCACTATCCAACGTTGACCTGAAAAATTCAATGAATTCAACACCTGTCTCATATGAATGACTTACACAACAACCCAAATCGCTAACCAGTAATTTTCAGTCAAAATCTCATTCTGTACAGGGAAGTAGTCGATGATTTTGACCTGAGGTGGAAGCACTATTGACAGGATTTCCGATCATTGTTACCAGGGAGACGGTAGGTTAGAAAGCTATTATGGCTAAAGTTGAGGAGTTTAGAACCGAATGGAATACTGCTTACAGCTGATTATATGCCACCTATTCGCTGGATATTTTCGGAGGCAGCAGACGATGATGTGTATCTTTTCCACGATCAGGATTCGAGCTCCGATTTACTTTTTTCTGAGACAACACTGTTGATCATCATGCCGCTGACCTAACAAAAGTCATGACTATCTCAATACGCAGACTAGTTTACAAACGATGCATATCCATGAGAAATACGATTTCAGTGATCCGTTTTGAAAAGTGCCTTCAGGAAATTTCATCTGGCTACAGTAAATTATGGTTGTTCGACTTACGTGAATCACATCGCTGACCTCCTATCAGTGAATGCACTTACTTTTGCTTAGGGAGATCGCACTTCAAAAACAAGAAACATAATTTAGAGCTTTGTTACAAGATGAAATGCAGTAGTAATAACCTGCTCAATTTGCAGATTGGTCCGATTTTACTGCGTTACGTTGGCCTGTCGGTGCAACAGCTGGTTGTTCGCTCATCGACAGATTTCTCTCCAGCTACTGATACTATGACGACTTTTGTCTCAGTGCAGTCCAACCAATCAGAGGAAGGACCCAGAGGAGATCCAGCAACTTCCAAAAGAAACAGCTTCGGTGATTTGAAGATTTCACGACTCTGGTTACCACCTACATTTGGCTACACATTGTGTTCACTCAGGAAACAGACTGGAGCCCACTGAAAATACAGCAGACTTGTAGTCAGTTTTAACTACATTCTACCTGTGTGATTTGTGTCAGTGGTTCACGTTTTATTAATCGAAAGTGAAAGATCTGAGAAATTTCTTGTTCATCATAATCTTTCAGTCAACACGGTGTTCATGTGTGGATGCGTTGTTGTCGTGTATAGATTCGTTTGTAAACAATGGTTATGTGTATTTCATAATTGTGGAAAAATTTTATGGTCAAGCAACGCGAGAATTGTTACTGTTCTTTTTAAAAGATATGAGAACATTCTATGCGTCATGAAAGCAGTTTATCTGACTCCGTGCTGATTTTCTTTTCTACTTGAAATTTTTACGAAATACTTCCGTATCCTATTGATTTTAAATGGGTATACAACATACATGCATGTTCACTAGTTCATGCAGTGTATCCATCTATGTACATAAACAGAAGGATCATGCGCATAAATTACAACCACGTTAGAATAGATATGTTATTAGAGCTGGCTGTTGTTGCCAATTAACTGAGTTTGAGACGAAAATCGGTTCAGAAGTTTTTCATGTGCAAGCGCGTTCCAAATGAGATAACTTTCGCCACTGTCCGTCTTTAACCGGAAGGAGTGCAGACCAGGCAATAATCCATTGATAAGGTCATACTAAGCAAGTATCAGTAAAACTTCACTTCTAATTAGGTTCGCGCCTCGCGTTTCAGTTGTTCTGAACCTTAGGAATTTTCTGTAGGCGACAGTGAACAAACATATAGGAGTTACGTCACGTTAAGTATGAGCATAATTAAGGTAGAGCGAAGGGGTGGTAAACTAAGTGTCATACACTGAGTGGCATAGTATAAACAGGACCTCATATAAACAGTGGACTAGTTTGTTCATGCTGTGGGAGTTGTACGGCTAATTTTTATGTCTGGGCACAAATTTACTAGACACAAAGATAGATCTCACAGGCGACTTCCAGTAGCTTTAGCTGTGAACAAGGAGTTATATCCAGTTGACTGGAAAGCGGTCGTTTTGTGAAATTGTCAACTAACTAGGCACTAAATAGCCTTGTGATAAACTGGTGAACACCTGCTTGTTATTCACAACACAATCGGTGAGACAACAGTGTCAGTGATCAAAGACAGGTTGTTAACCGAAGCACAACAGACTTGTTATAGGAATATCTCGGCAGATCAAACGAATGTCAGTGATGTATCAAAGTAAGTAAACCACGGGATAGTTTGTCAGCCTGCTCCGTAGAATCTGATTTCCTGAACACGGGTTGTAACACAGTTTGTGAGAAAGTAGTCACTACAGCTGCGGTGGAGCAAGAAACCGCGAACTGTTACAATTTTTATTAAATAAACAAAAACAGAAAACTTATGGTTAACTGTTTAAACAAACGTAATTATCCTTCCTAGAAGCATATGATAACATCAAAGCTATACACACGACACCAGCTGTCAGTAAGATTTTCTTATATACCCTCGTGTAATAATGATGCATGGAAATGCGTTATTTCATGCCGTGGAGCAAACATTACAGGTGATCTAACTTGGTGTGTTTATTTCTTGTGGTAGCCCAACACAGCTGCTTTCTCACCTACAAACAACCGAGGTTTTGATTATTGGTATGCGATCAAGAAGTTTATTTACGTGAATTTCATACGATTCACAAGAGATAACACCTGTCACTTTCACACGTACAATTCACCCAGTCATGCTTGAAAAACAGACTATTTGATGTGTACTCTTGTTTCCGTGAGGTGTTGACCGGTTTGTTCAATTTTGGTCAACAACTTCCGAACTCCTGTAGTGGCTAAGAGCTCATTTAGTGAACTTATTGGCTTCGGATTCAATGGAACGCCTGTTTGTCACAGACAGGCAGTCCACTAATGCAACAACCGAGTGATTCATGTTCGATGCCAGGTCCATTTAGTTTAAATTATTTTGACCGTATCAACACTCGTTTGTCTTCTTATATTCAGTCGAGTTTCACGACTTCACAGTTTGATGCGTGACAAATAATTTAGCTAGATTTATCTACATCGGTGTGAATGATTTAGTATCGATTATACCGCTGGTGAGTAGTATCGTTCGAGCAGTCACCTACACTTCACGATATTTAACCAAGTACAATGTACAATAATCCCGGATAGATTATACCGCCATTTGAGTAACACTATTGTTCTGAGGTCAAAAGATTGTTCTTAATGCTAAGCAAAATGCAAATGGAAGTAAAGTCAATGATAACATATATATCGATACGGCAGTCACACCTCGACTGAATGAGTTGGCCTGGAAGGGTATTTTGTTTACAATTTCTATGTAGGCAAATTATGGATGGATTTACTATAGATACAGTCCCGTACTGGACAAAAAAAGCAATCATTGACTTCTGATCATTGCAACTTTCGCGTATGATTTGGACACTCACATTTATCTCCGACTTATGAATGAAAACAGAAGCGTGCGGTATTAATAATTTTGCCCCCAAAATACGTATCCCTCTACGCCCAGTTCACTCGACCTACCACGTACAATTATACAAAATATATTGGGACAACTTTACTCATCTTGGATATGGATCTGCCAAGCGAAGTTGAAGTCAATGTAACAAAATTTTCTTGCGCATGAGGTAACCTGGTGATATCATTCGACCGAGCGCCAGCACGACTCGACAAGTCAGTACATAGCCAAGATCATTTTCGTTGGTGTGGTTCGTTAGCACATTGTAAACGTTCTGGTTTAACATCTAGCCGGTTTGACGAAACATCAGGATTTTGTTTGATTTAGCGACTTGGACGAATAAATCGGTAAAAGAAAAATTTAACGTAAGTAACACTGGTAGAGAAGTGAAGTGCGTTTCACGGTGGTGTAGTTTGAAGTGTCTGAGTAGGTTGTGGGAGTGTAGAGAAAATAACCACTCTTCATTTTTTCTGCTGACTATTCTGTATCAGATGAACGTTTTGCTCCCCTCTTCTGTCCAAATTGTTGCCCGTGTAATTTAAACACGATTAATCGCACATCCCATTTCTGCCAGTTACAAAAGCGAGGATCAACATTTCGTACCTGATATCAATGTAGTTCGATGCTCACAATTAATTAACTGAGACAAGATTGCTTCAATCATCGTTTACACTCATGGTAGACAACCAATTTCGAGGTATGAGTTTGAACAGTGAGAGGCAGGAAATCAGTTTTAATAGCCAACTAGAGCGCAACTATGATCCTGGACAGCAAAAACAAAATTATTATGATGATAAATCGAGCTGAATTTTCCTGCAGGTTTGTCCTGGTAGTATTAGGTTAATCTGTTGTTAAACTGAAAACGCTTTGCGTGAACGAATACACAATGTCTACCGTTAACTTTTCTGGAAAGTTCAAGTCAAGTAATGAGGTGTGCACCTCAAAAATGGATATTTCTCACAAAGATTTCACCGAGTATACCTGACGCTAGGTTTTATTGGTCACTTTGTAAATAGGTACTTATGAATAGCTGAACCACAGAATCCTAACGGGAAACATATGGACATGTACAATGGTACATGAAGATTTGCATGTGAACCTGACTGCTGATAAAGTTATGTACCCAACTTCCGACTTTGCGAAACATGTGGTTTCCTGCGGTGTTTTAAAAATGCCCATCAAAACGCCTTGATAAATCTTGGTTTTACAAATCGTCTGATATTTACGTTTCTTGTCTCTCTCAACCTGGTAATGAACCAAACCTATCAATGTTGTGACCGCAAAAGACGCTTGGCCTGCAGAGTTGTTTATTAAACGGACTCCCGTACAGGTTATGTTAAAACATAGGACCACGAGCACGTACACTCATTTGCACGGATGACGTGCATTCACACACATTGGGTAGCAGTACGTTTTCATTCACTCTGGTGACACTTCCACCATAGTGCGTACACACTATTCCGCCAATCGGTTCTGGTCCGTCGTCTTCCTGGCGTTGAGACTTGTCCGTTAGTTCCCGAATGTACGCAGCCTTGTTTGTGAGTAGTATACTACTAACAAACGATGCTACCTGTTATATAGCACCACAACTGAACCTTCTTCTGCAAAGTGAAATAATTATTGCATAATCTTGAGAAGTTTCTTGCAGTACTGTTGAAAAGCGTATTGCCATCTATTTGTACGTCAGGATAATTGTTTTCGAAAATCAATGAATTTAATTGTATGAATCGTGTTTATTTTTGAATTGCAGGGTTTTGCGTAAGTTTTTGCAGACTGATGTCTGTGGAGGAGAACAGTAGTTTTAGTGAGTAATCCATAAAACACTTGACTGGTTCTTTTTATTCGAATCTTGATAAAACATTGCTTAAGTGCGCTGTAACCTTGAAGTTGATGAATACCGTCTGGCTTTTTTGCGTTACCCTTTCGGTAAGCGAGAAACTCAATATGAATTAGAAGTGTAATTTGAACGCCACGCACTGTCGGTCACATTGACTTGTTGTTGGTTTCTTTCCAAACGGAGTTAAGAAACTAGGACGCCATGCTAATGTAAGGCATAAAAGGTAGAAATAGCGGGAAAAAGATACATAATTTTACCATTTATTGGGCAGTAGCCATATGCACAAAACTGCCATTTTGAAGCTAAGAGACAAGAACTCGCATGATGTTAACACTGTGGTTAAAAATATAGCAGGTTTGGAAAAATTGTGGTGATAAGACACATAATAACATTAAAATAAACTCAAAGGATATGTATTAACACTAACCGCCTGGTTTCTACTACGAGCCCGTAGAGAGAAGAATTGTATTGCATGGATTAATTGAAGAATTTGCGTTAATGAAAATGAGCAGCACGAAAAATATATCAGAAATTGAAAGTGCCCTAAGAACACATAACATAAAAATGTGATTTTTGGCGATTCATTTTCAGTTTCAGAATATTTTTACTGTCTATCAAACACAAGAGAATCTGTCATACAGGAAAATAACTTATCACCTATTATTCTTGATCGCACGGTTATTCGGAAGATACCATAAGTTGTACCATGCAGATCTTCTATGCCAAATAAGAACTAGAAGTTGAAGAAAAGTTTTGTCATTTCTTGAATAGCCATGTCGATGTTAACTACGTTAATCACATTTCACCATCATGAACGTTCTCGCTAACATCACAAAAGTTTAGCACATGTGAAAAAACCTAATATATGATTTCATGTGCTTTAAGTCAACAATTTTCAAAGACTTCACTACTATTGATCGAAGAATGTTTAGGTTTATCGACAACAAGTAGTTTGACATATGTGAATGTCTTGAATCAACCAACCTGTGAAAAATGTAAGCTTCGGCTATATTGGAATCAGTGGCAGAAACAACAGGCCCAAAATTTGCATGCTCTCAAATTACTGAACCATGAACCACACTGAAAGCTCAGAAATGTTACATTGTGCCCTGAGGAATCCATGACACAATCCGATGGACTGACAATTCTATCAGGATTTCTTAGGCAGTGTAAGTCAAAATCCACTCTAACTACTGGCGAACGTTGGTCACTAATGGTTTCAATGAGATTCAATAGAGAGAAATCCACGCCTTATCTGACTACCGAATTGCAACAAAAAAATTTGCTAAACAGTGACATTTGCAGGTACCTGATTAAACTACCTGAGACGTATTGTCGGAACAGTTGCTCCCCTGGATTATTTGGTGAATTCCATTTAATACATAGGGTTTGGTGGGTAACTGAGTCCTAAGGTAAAGAGTTTTTAGCGTTTTTAGCCCACTGTATGAGTATACTGTTTCTGTGCCTGGTTCGAATTCGGCCGAATCCATGAGTTCCCACAACTGAGCCTCTTCACAACTCCTAATCTTTAAATAAACATTGGTAAAACAGGGAATGCAGAAAAATGTCAATATTAATAGCTTCAAAGCATGTGAAAGTTATTCTTATAGTACTCGTATTGATTCACCTACTTTAGAATAAACCGCTTTAAATACTAGGTTACCCTTAACAGTTAAGCATTTCGGTCAATATACATAGGCTGGGTCGATCAGTGGAAAATATTTAGTTATTCACGACCTGTTTTAACTTATCTTTCACTGAAGTCAGTCGTTTTTGATTGAAGGGGTTATATGAGAAAATATCATATAATATCAACCGTCGTCTTGCAGTATTCAATTGAACTCGGAAGAAAATTTACGTCTTCAATCATTAGACTCAACTTTACATCTTGGTTGATCTGTATTCCCGTGGCCAATGTTTAGTTCTGTCAAAACTGATGGCTACCATATCACTAGAACGATACCGTTCAGCATGAGACTTTGAACCCGAATAACCTAATCAGAAGACAGGTTTTCTAAGACGATAGTGCCGTTTTATGTTCTCGTCAGTTGCTACATATGACAACAGTGTACGTCAAAAATAATTCAACGAATTAAACCCGTAAATTAAGTCCATATATATACTAGTCTGTCATTGGTCAAAACAGTGCAGACGAAGGTTCAACAGTTTTTGTGCATAGAGTACTGGCTCGTTACGCATGACAGGCAACGCCTCGAATGGCTTACGGAGGATGCGTGAAACTTTTGTCCGATCTACTGTGTGACGGGTCTCCATCAAGTGTTTGGTGATCGTGGAAGCCGACTCACACTTTCTTGTGGGGACGTGTCGGGTCACGCCACATATTAAATCTTGGATATATTCTGGGATGTGTTCGTTTATCCTAAACAGCAGGGATCGATCAGTTCTGCCAATGGGAACGATACCACAGCTAATAGACAGCTCTGGTATTCACGTCTTAATGTGAAGGAGTGTGAGTGATTCGGTAAGATTGAATGAGCGCAGTGTAGCTGCAATGTACGTCTCTTGGACAATCTACGTTAGTCGCTGCATTAGAAACTACGTATTGTTTCACTTATGTGGTAGTTGTATGTACACAGATTTCTTCGGAACAGATGTTTCTTATGGGTTCACTACTTTTGATTTGTTGTTAAACTCAATAAAACCCAGTGAACGGGCATTGGACACCGAAGTATCACAAACAAGTTTAGACTTGATATAAAGTTTATCACTCTCAAATCATTCAGCTGACATAGAACGTCACATGGCACCTACTGATGCTACAGAAATAACTTTAATATTGCGTGATAGTAGAGTCTCTCCAGCAAGTCCGCCAGGAATATCATCGTGGAGAAGTTGTTGTGGGTTTTAACTTGTTTGCCACCGCATTCTTCATGTCAGTCGTATGAGCTGTTAATCTTTCAGCGACCAGTAGTACTTTTGCATAAGCAGAAATGTGGGAGACCCAGTCACTAAAAAGCTGAGCTTCAGCTGGATTAGGATCATCGACGGAAGCAATAGGTTAGCAAACCGTAATCATCTTATCAACTGAACTACGAAGCCACACCGGTTACTCAGAAGTGTCACATTTTGACTCATCTACCCATGCATTTCGTGTCACAGTAACCTACCGAGCGATCCATGTCACTGACTGTTCCAGCAAGACTTCTCTATCAGTTTACATTCAAATTCATCATCGTCATCGTTGAATAATCAGACTCTATTACGGATAGGTATCGTAGCAGATTTAGTAGGCTAGGAAGACTCCAATGGCAAACATCGAATTTTGTGTGTTAAAAAAGTTGTTCAATTTTTGGAGTTTTTACATCTAAGTGCACATTTTTGCATTCCGACAGATATAAATAGATGCATATGGGAACACATAACAGCTGTTTTACACGGTCTCCCACTTTTACTGGGAAACTGGATGTGTGTGATCCTAAGTGCGACGCTATTTTTTTCCTGACAGCTACAGTTAGGAACGATTAGAGTGGATGGATAACTTATTGTGCAATATTGTTGGAGTTTTATGTGCGATTAACCAGATCAAAGAATAGTACATACCTTGAACAAGATAATTTTTTAAGTTATTTTTCGCAGGGGCATCTGTAACCGTAAACCTTCTTCGTTGGCAACTTCGTCGAAGGTCTGTCAATACAGTGCACAACGGAAGATCACTTTCACCCAGAAATGTGATCTGGATCAATCGGTCTCATGTTCGACATACACTGATAGAACGGACTAAAGCTTTCGACAGGAGAAGACGTAGCACTTCCCCAAGTGTCTAGTGTGGATGACGTCTCAACGCGCCTCGGCATCTCACCATCAATACAGGAATCCGACGTGTTTAATTGCTGTCTCAGTCCTGAAATACCGACGTTTGCCAAAGTGTTGTTTAATGTTTAGTGTTTCACGACCACCAACATGTGATTTACGACGAGGAAGATCACCCAAAATTCTAATGTAAAGGCAGATACATACAAAGTCCTTGCAAAATGAACCTGACTTTGCCGCGGCCAGCACATAATGTTGCTACCTTAACATTGCCTTCAAATTGTCTGTATCTTGTTTCAGAAAGGGACAGAAGTTTTATGTATGTTAAAAGGTTTTTGTACACCTTCATCTACTGAACATGAAGAGGCAGTATATGTTTTAACCACCCTGGTCCGTTCCTGCTATACCAGCTGATATGAGCAATACAGTATATTTTGGGTTGACTGATGGAAAAAAGGTGATCACCCCTCTCAAGGGAAATGTATTGGCTTCCTGACAGCTCATTATCAGAATGGTACATTAACCACGCTTGTAGACACTTTAATGAAAAACAACAGTGAGCCCTGAATCAATCTTTTCTCGGTAAGCGACCATACTTATGAATCTTTTTCTACTCTCTCTGTATTTCTTAGCATTTCATCTGTTCCTGTAGTGGGCGACAGGATAAGTAATACTATGTAAGTAAAATAATAAAACTTTACTAACGGTTACGCTGAACTTTGATGAAGAGCTTAGTGCTTTTCGGCAGCATCGCTGGTAACACCTTGTGCTATGTATAACCTCATAGACTTGACTTTACATTGATGATGTTAACTTTGTATTTAGATGTGCCCACAAAATAGTATATATTCACGACGATTTCATTGCGGTAACAGCGAAACGGTGGTTCACTTGAGAATTGAGAGTTACGGTATAGAAACAGATACCCCAGTTAACGGGTCACTAACACAAACGGTTAGGTGCAAAGTAGACCAGCTTATATCAGCGGCTAGTGCATCACACTCTGTACACAAGTCTTCCTTCAACCCTTTCTTCAAATTGCGACTACTTACCTTTGTTGTAACTAAATGCTGCCTCTTGGTTTATTTGAAAACTCCAGAAAAGTAATGATGTACTATTTGGTGACTGTCATCATTTGCCAGTAGTATGATCAAGATGTCCAGATATAGTAGTAACTTTTTTCCAGTGCATTAGCTATGCCTACACTAGATATTCTTCAGAAGTTCCTTTGGAATGAACCTCACGTTCTCTCCAGTTGTTGTTGTCGCTCTGGGACCATTTACTTTAGCTTGGTATTGGTGGCCATCTGTGATTAGAAGACCTGTTACTCTGCCCTACGCACAGACTGTACTGCTTTGTTTCACTAACCTTCTACTTTTGACGCTTAGTTTGCCCTCGACGTTTTCTGATCAATTACATGAAATAACTTATGATGGCAAGCTTCGATAAGTCTTCTGTGGATGCGTGGTGTATTTTGAATTACCACGTGATGCTGTATAACGTTGTCTCGTGCTTTGTATACAGCGGCAACTTGGCTTTTACATTTTTATTCACTGTCTGACATGCGCCCACGAGTAAACTAAACGATGGAGTATTCCACAAACAAGGCTGTTATACAGTTAATAGGCAGAAGAATGGATAGATTTTCCGTCATCTTCTGCATGAGTTCACCGTAGGTCTGTTTCGCCATTAGTCAAAGGGAGACTTGATTTCGTCACAGGGATCCAAGTGTATAAAACTCTCCATGCCGTAAACTTGGGACTTAACCAAATTTAACTAATAATCTTCTGTCTACTACAACAATCCGATTGACCCTAGAGTGATCCTGTTCAAAAGACATTGAATAACAATGAGAACACTCTATATGAACTGACATTGCGTGTCGATACTTTCCACTCGAATGATTCACAGCCATTTCAAAACGCAAGGATTCATAAGTCCGCCGGAACTGAACTTAGAAAACGATGTAGGTCAGCAAAGTGTGTAGATTGAAAGGAGGCCAAATTAGGTTTGCAAGAAATGTTTGTAATATTATTTTTGTTGAGATTCAACCGCACGATTTGTTGACTCCTGCATATATCATTGGTCAACGAGTACACTACTCCAAATTAGCACATTTCGCTCGGAAAAGTTTGCTAAGTAGATGACGCCAAAGGTGAAAGGCGTCAGGATTTTTGCATACCCTTTGACCAAACAACTTCAACTAGTTAGAGAATGTAGCTTTCCCGACTTATTTGTTCTTATCTACACAATGTGTACGGATGTAATTTGCTTTAGATTGTTTATGTAATTGAAAGAAATGTGTATAGACCTAAAGGATAATAAAATCGAATCATATTGTTCGTATTGAACATTGGAACACTACTGTGGTTTGTTGTTCTAGCAGTTTGTGATAAGAAGTAGGAAAGTAGTCGGGAAACATTTGAATGGAATCGACAATCTCGTGTATGTTGAACAGTCCACCGGTCTGCGTTGTCGTGAGCTACATTAACTGTAGATCGCGATTGCAGTAATCAAACTATGCAATGGTTTGAGTGAAAGGTTTATCTAAATTTTAATCTTAGTCTTCGACTGATCTACTGGATGACGACTTAGTGTGTAAATAATTTCTGGTGTATAACGATTCAACTTACCGTAATGGTTAGAAAGTTCTTTTGTGTTTAGTGTTTGTCCAAGTGGTCGCAGTTTAAATCGTTTGGATTAGTGCCATATCCACACATGGGTATATGAAACAAGTTTGCGTTTTCGTCCCGAAGTTTAGACAGCATTCACGGTTAAGTGTTTTTGAAAAACATCGGGGTGGTATGTAACACAATTGACGTTAGACAATTGTTAGTTTTATATTTTTGAGGAAGTAATAAAAATGCACAACCCGCATTAGCTGTTTGAGTCTGTGAAACCTATATGGTGCTGGATTTTTGGCATCGTGAAAGAGGACGGTCAGACGAAACCGCTTGATGGTCATACAGTGACTGGTCACCGGCCATGAAGATCTTAAATAGTTCATTCCATTGGGCATATGGGTGTTGTCCCCAGGTTTGAGACTGCGTCCTCGAAACGTTGTCCGTAACGTATCGTGGTCAATGGTCTGCTCCCAGGTTTGCAGTTAGTAGTTATTTCAATTTGTTTTACTTTTTCGACTATATTATCTCACTCAATAAAACATAGGATGTCACTCTATTCAATCACACTGCTGGCAGTTGAGGACAAAATTACCGCATTTTGCATTACCACTTTTCTGGGATTTTCGACCAACCATGATTTCATTTCACTAGCTTCTGTCTATATTTATTTTGAAAGAAATCTTCTGGAACCTTGCTTGTCACCAGCGATATGAGCTACAGCTCGAACCACAATACTGTCTGAGCGAGTTCGCCGTCTTTGGGGCGTGCAAGTATGAATGCTAATTTGAGATAGCTGTATACTTTGCTAAGAGACAAATGTTGTCAGCTAATATTGGTTTTTAAGCGCGTTCGGTTATAAAGGTTATGTTGGTGTGATCAGGATAATTATCAGTCCAAATTTGCGTACGTACGATAATCCAGTTGTAGATTTTCAGTCAAATATTTATTTGCTGTCGCTCGTGACAGTTCAGTTCGTTCTTTGAAGCACCCTAAGTGCCTGCATAGTTCCGAAAGCGCAAGGTTTGGAAATGTCGGCAAGCGATAGCCTTGGTGACGGGAATTTTGTATAAAAAGTGAGGCAGTTGTCATTGTCTAAATAACAACTGACTTACAAGCTTATTATGTAATTTCACGCAAGTCTGGTTTGATAAGTGGCAGTTGCAGTGCTAATGTTTCTGTCACCGTCACCGTAGTCATCTTTTAATTCATGAAATTAACATAGTTAAACTTAAATATTCATCATACAGATAGCTACATATTCTGTCAAAACAATCGAGTTGCAAATAGTAACAAAACAGCATCTACAAACTAGTTCTGTAAAGCAGACAATGGCACACATTATTGATTTTCTTTATTTTACAAATGACTCCCTCACACAACAATCTCAACGTCTTAGTAACTGAATCCGGTAAAACGCCGTCTTCCTCTAATTTTACCGTGAAGAGTGAGGTGATTAAAAAAACACCTTTACTGGCGACAGAATGTGGTCAGTTTTTTAAATTTTACTTGTCCACTTTGGCGTAAATGTAAGTGAGTCTGCTGGTGTGATAAACAGCGCACGACAATGAAGGTAGTCGGTTTGCACTCACAGTATATAGTCCAACAGTCAAAGCATCGGTCCTCCAGGATTTAAATAACTGAAGGTATTTCACACTTGCTAACAAAATAATTTTCTCCAATATCTGGCAACTTGGCTGCTGACGTCATCTGATACGTACGAGTAAATGCAAATATAGTGGGTCGAATAGCATTCTAAGTTTGATTTTCTCAGTCATTATTAAAAGAATTTCACAGCTGAAGTTTAGACTACTCCAGATGTGATCTTATCAGTGTGATTCTTACGTCCTAGTGGGACGTAATCAGAATTACGAAAGCACATACAATCTGAGCAGGCTCTGTCACAACGCATGTGAGTAAACTAATCGCCATGTCTTACACATTAAATTTTCTGGTTGACTTTAGGCATGTTGCATATTGGTAGATGTGCTCGTTAGTCGTCGGTTGTTGGTGTCTGGACAAAACGTTCGTGAACGACAAAGAATTGATGTTAGATGATTCCTTGTGTTCAACTCAAAATCGGAGACTGGAGTATAAGCGCTTTTGAAATTCGTTCCAGAACCGTCTCACCTTCCGTGAATAAATGACAACCTCTGAAATGCATTTTTGAGAATTTAAAAAGAGAAGCAACGGTCCCACATGTAGCCAAGCAAACTGTTTTATAAAGTTACACGATGCAACCCTAATGTGATCAACGACTGGTTGAACTCATAAATGTATTTTGGTGATCGCTAAGGCTGCCTGTTGTTATGCACCAAAAGGACACGTGATTAGATACTATGTGTGTTCTAATGAACACGATCACCAAAAACTCGGAGCCGAAGTGAACTGGGTGCAAGATTCAAAAGTGATGCATGCGCGTCGGCAAAAATATTTTGATTAACGGCAATGTGTTGTTACCAAGCAACACATCCTGGACCTGCGACAGAAGTAAAACGTCGCGAGGTTAAAACCTGGCTACCATTTCTCGGTTTTCTAAGTTCCTGAAAAGCTAAAACATTCACGATTTAAGGGTTTGTGGATTAAATTTGATGAAAACGTACAGCGTTTTAAAATTCATTATTCGTTGTTGAGATCAAACAAATGATGCGTAAATTAAACGGCACCATCATTCGGTCGAAGACTTCGGATTCAAATAGAATTTCCAGACGACGGACTAGACTAGAATTCTTTATTCACTATGGCGAATCTGCGACGCATACAGGTTCCACAACCAAGGTGTCAACGGCAATCAACCATATCATTAGGCAACCTTGATGGTTACTATCCTGTGACTTTATATCAAACACTGTCTAAGTGAGATTCTGATTTCTATATCAAGAAGCTGCGTACAGTTTGCAACAAGATGCCATATGTTCTACGTTGAATGTAATGGTCTCAGAACTAGACTTAAGCAACCTCTTTTCAAAAAGAGGATTAAACTGATGACAGTGATATCCTCCTTTGATTCGTACCTATCAGTCTACAACGATCCGTTCGTTTGCTAAGATGTGTTCACTAGCTGTCTTCTTTTCCACTTTGCTGTTATTAAGCATTCATTTCTACTGATAGACCTCTTAAGGCGAACTGACGTACTTCACAGACGGAAGATTATTCCTTACAAAGTTGCCCATAAAACTACTAAACATGGGTTTAATCACAAAATATTCACACCTTAAACAACGCGCATGATATCAACCAGTTTAATCCTCGTGCTTCTAACTAATGGGCTGAAAAAACACAAGGAGCAAACTGAAATAGACAACGTTTCAACAAACTCAGGGTGGTCTTCCTCATGAATGCTATAATCGAAATCATAGTAACGAAGAAACAGCAGTCATCTGGAGTTTCCCATGGTTAAGTCGACTTACACTGCGACTGAACAGATTGCCCGATTCGTTTGTTTATCAATCGGAGGGTGAAGTTGATGTCGATAAGGATCATCTGCGTCTGGCGTTATTTATCATTTCATATCATACTACAGGCTGAGATTTGATATCGTTGGATATCGTTGTGATTGATGCATGCGTGTTAGGTGTAGATGAGTAGTTCTCCAGCACACCATCGACTAGTAAAGAAACCAAGCTCTTATGTGACAATCTATCTTGGTCAAAACACGGTATGATTTCTGGACAGTTTATCTAGAACAACAGCTGATGTTTTACTTAGCTTCTTTGGCTGATGTGCATCTTTTTGAAGGGAACCATGTATGTATGTGCTACTTGTTTTCAGCAACACATAGTTTAAGTTGCCTGCTTGTTCCCCTTAAGTAAATGTTATCGCTCTCATCGCACCTGATTTCGTGAACACGACTTTTTGGTCTGTCAGAGAACGGATCTTTACGATGCACTAGCACGTCTTTATGGTACGATTCAACCGAATTACAGTTTAGATATCATATCCAAACAGAATGCGGTGAAATTTTTCGAACTTCCGGTCACCGTACGTGGTACTTACCGAGTACACTGGAAATATCTCATCAAAACTAATTGTGAAGTCTCTACCTAATACCACTGGTTCTGATGTGATAGAAGAAAAAATACTTACTCCATTCTTGTGATATCTCTCCTAGAAATCAGCTTTTGAGGAAGTATGTGAGTGGTGAGGTTTGGGATATAAAAAACGTCTTACTGTAGGTTGATTGCCTATTTTCTGAGACGGTTTGCTTGAAGTACCTGTGGTCATGTGCTTGTGATTCAACGTGTATAATGTGTTGCTATCAGTTGTGTTCAGTACTCTACGAAGAACTTTTGATAAATATTTATTCCAGTACAAAAATAAAAGCCTTTGTCACTGTCAATTACAATAGGATATGACCATTCAAGTTCAGGGTTTTCGTAAAAAATATCCTATATTTTGCGTGTGAAGTTTCCCTTTAATTCACAAGAGTTTAGTAGTAAATTTATCTTAATACCTGTGCTGAAGCCGAATGTACCAGTTGTTCGTTTTCTAGTTTTTATCGCCTGCGTATAATATAATTTTGCTAGACCTCTGGAGTACATAACCCGAAGTAACAAGGTTTTTGATAAACAGTTCGCCAATTTAATTTTTTCCCGCTGTTTAAAAATTTTATGATTGACGCTTAGATGACAAAACTCGTCCGCGTACACGGTTATTTTTAAATGGGTTTACAGATATTCAATTAGATCGTCACCTAAACAGTTTTTTGCATGCACCCAGTCTTATTCTCTGGTTACTAATCATTCGGCTCGACTTTCAAACAGATTCAACCTTGATATGTATGAGCTAATCAAGAAACCCTATTGCTTGTCGTTTCTATGGGGGGGGGGTAAAAGGCTGTGTTTAATTGTTTGACTCACTTAAGACAACCCGATCACAAGCTAGCTCACTCGATACTTTTCAAGTCGTAGCCGTTCTACATAGCAACCCTTGTTCGTGTTCTAGCGAGGAATACCTGTGTCTGAAACCAGGATATACATAAACGAAATCGTACAGTTTCTGAAATTGAACTGAGAGCTACCTGAAGATCGTTTTTATTAGCAACAACGAGTTACAGACACAATGAAACCTCACAACAATTTGTCGTGTGGCCATACGAAGAAACTTCTGGTTTTCCCTTACGTATTTGTTCTCGGAATTCCTTTCGACCAAGAACTTGAAGCTTCTCTGAAACATTATAAATTTTTTGTTGACAGTTAGGTGACACTTTAACTAATCAGATTCTTCCGTCATCTCCAAAAGCACTCACTCATAGCACCTGTGGCCCATTCGTAAAGCTTGAACAACTTACGTGCATTCCAAAATTAAAACCGTTTGTTCCAAGCAAATGGAATCGTACTCACATTTTTCATTGATGTGGTTGCATCGTTGTTCTGTCTTCTGTAGATAAATGAGCATGGTAGCGTTGAAAGCCGGTAAATGACCCTATGAGTTTTTCGGAATAAACGCTGAATGGTAACTGACCGATGACGTTATGATTAACGTTCTTGATATCATGTTTAAACATCTGTTTATACTGCCTGTGTGTCCATCAGCATGCTGATGGTACGGTGGTGAGCGGGTATCAAGAATGTAGTTCAGGTCATAGACCACAGTAGATGCGAATAAAATAACTTGTTGTCCGGAACTGATTATCTATCCGAAACAGTTAAACGACGACTTCATGTGCACACTGACCATATTTCTATAAAACCCGGAGGTCTAGTGATTGTTCGAGCAAAACTGAGTCTATTCGTAACGTCTGTCGCTAGGCCTGATCCAGAATAGAATAAATAAAGACAAAGAACGTGGTCACTGATCCTCCATCGAACACAGAACAGTCGTCACTCACGGCATGCAGTCGCCTTGACTTTTATATTGAAATGGATTTAATGGAATAATTTGGATGATTCTTCGAATTTGTCTATGATCACTAGTTCTGCCAGTCAACTACGACTCTGGTGAACAGACAATTCAATGTGGACGATAAGGCTTCTCGATAACCGGCCAGGACTGCAGAATAATATCTCTTATCGTCCTCCTTCAGATGTCAGAACTTCTCTAGCTCATGGTTTACAAGACTGATAATTGTTCTATCCAGGCCAGTTTGAAATTTCTCTTAACCGAGACTGCTCGTATTGGCTGCTGTGCCTGTACGATTACGTTGAAGTTAATGAGGGTGACAAGTGATCAGATCTGGTAGGGCCTGATAACCCCAGTTGATGAATATCTTTCATCATTCTGTGGTTTCAGCATACTGACGGAGTTCGCTAACATCGCGGAGTTGTCCTCTGTTCTATAATGTAAATGTATCCACTTTAATCCTAATATATACAGGTATACATCTATGCGGATATTAGAAATGGGTACGGTTAGTGGTTTGCCTAAATGAAGTTCGCTGCGAAATTACCACTGTGTGATATAATGTTGAGTGTCCTAGCAATGGAGCTTAACCTCGCAAATGCTGTAGGAAATAGACTCTAAACTAAGCCAAGGTCAGGAATATTGCAATCGGTTTCAATAGTCACCTTCAGTTATATATGCAATCGCTGTGATCGGTCCGAACACAGCAGTTGAGAAAACTTCCTCTGATAGCATCAGTCGATCGGCGAACTAATCCTCTCGAGCAAGCCATATCATATTTCCTCAAGTATGAATATATGTGAAATCCGAACTGTATTGCCCAACTTTGGTCACCAGTTGTTGCGTTTTCAAGCAAGTTGCTAGACCATTTATTGGGTTACTGAGATCAAGTTTCACCCCTTTGTGCAAACTTTTGATGAGACATTTGCTCAGAGGGTATAAAACGTGCATTTTTATCAGGAGATGCAAAGACAGAAGTTCAAATAAAAGCGGATTTGGGAGAAAATGTCCTAGTAGAACTAATTTAGTGAGACTGAGCTGTCGTCAGTTTATTGATAGTGGACAGCTCGTTTCTAATCCACCACGTCAACTGAAGACTGACATATATGCCAATAGTTGTGGTAATCTATGACAGAAATGATCATCTCGTTGACATGGAAAATGTTTTCCAATGACATATATGATGGTCTGCAAGTTTGATAGAAGAGCAAGGGACGCTGGTAAAACTGCTTTGATTTGGTATCCAGTTTTGATTGTTCCATTTGCCATGAGCGAATGTTAACACGCAACAGATTATCCTGTTGTAATCTGGCGGGTCTTTGATTTTTTTGCTAATTTGCTATTAAAATGTCTTCGTGTTTGCCGCTAATCAAAAGTTAGATTTTGTTTGTCTATCTGGTCATGTCTGGGTGTCTGTTTTGTAAAACCAGATCCATGTTAAATGTTGAACTTATAGTTAAGGTAGTCTTTGTCAACAGTTGACATCAGTTGAGCGGACGAGTCACAGTATATTTAATAATCGAATCACATGCAGTGCATTGTAATGGGTCGACAGAGTGAAGTGAAACCTACGAACCCTTCTAGAGACTTGTATGATTCTCACGCTCACGCTGATACCATGATCGGTTCCTTCTTTTCTTGGACTCATGAGACAGAAATAAGGAATAGGGGGAGGGTTTGATAAAAGGGACAGTCTGAATGATTTTCGATCCCATGTTGCCATGGACATTACAAGCTGTTATTCGTGAATGGGCTGTGTCCATCCTCAACAATGAGTTACAGAACAAATCTCAAAACGTCTTCCAAAATTTCATCTAAAAAGTGTTCGGTGATCATCCCATTAAAGGTGTAGATGAGTGCGTTTGGGGGAGTTTAACAATTTGGACGGTATATCAAAGTATATGCAACAGTTATCTCTTGGATCTGATCTGGTTATATAATTGTTGCTTAAGGGTCACTAAGTCTAATTCGCTTTCCATGTCTGGAAAACCGATGACTCCAGATTGTCGGTTTATTTACGGACAAGGGATGCGTCAATTTGTACGCGTAAGAACGGCTGGACCATTTGTAAATAACAGAATAAATTTAAAATCTTCTGCTCCACGCCTTCCTTTTATCACCAGGGTTGGTGGATCTGTTCTTTCTAATGTGCACCTGATCTACATGTTTTAAGATTTTAGCAACCAAATTGCTCAGAAATTACACGAAAATGTCAAAAATTATGCTTCATGACTAAATTTTGGACTGCTCTTAGACGAGAGTAATGTGTACTATGTCTACCTGTGTTAGGTTCTTTTGGAAGCAGTGAATTATTTGTCAGCTGTTTCTAAAAGAGAACATTCCAGCAATTACAGTTGAGCTGATTTTCCAATGTTCCTCAACTACTCTCCAAAATTAAACAATTGTTGTTCTGCCTGTCGTTTTCAGAAATGTAGGTACTTGGACTTTGGCTTCAAAATTCGGATTCTCTAGGTCTAGAAAAAATGTGAACGTTGTTAAAACTAAGAAACGTCGGACACTTAGTTCAATTGAAAACTGGCGCTCTAATCACGGGCTCACTAGTGATAAACCAGTAGGAAATAAGTTTCTAATGTTCGTATTTTGAAATATCTTATTAAGGTCTATCCCAATAGTTATTTACTAAAACATCCCTGCCGATACGACAGGATTGGCGTATAACTGGAACCGAAAACGTCAGTTACCAGAATTAAAAGCATATCCTTGAGTAAATAGTACAGTTTACTATCTGACGGGCCGTTCTGTTAGTAATTTGCCTCAACTTGTTCTTAACAACAACATTTGTGAACTTGATTTATTTGTAGACATTGTACTACGATACATTACTTTCTTTAATGCTTCAAATGTTATGCCTTTGTTCAATTAACTCCACTCAAATTTTACTGGATCATTAATACTAAAATACCACTGGATCAAGTGGATTTGTTTTTGATATAAAAATAAAATACTCAAACAATCGCCCCCATACCAATGCTTGCCCATAGCTATTACCGTACCATGGTAGAAGTGGCACTAAAATATTCAGAATGATTTCAGGTAGATTAGTAATGAAATTTTTAGACGTGTTGTGGATTTTACTAGGATGGCCCATTACCAGATTTCGCACCTGTATATAAAAACCTACCTTGGTTTGCTGCTTACTTTCAACTGATAGCAAATAATAAGCCACAAATTGGTGTGTCGGAAATTAGCTTGATCAATGCTTTTTGATTCTATTAAACACTAATTTACAGTCAAGTGTTTTAGGCTAGAAATATTTGTTTACGATTTGGAACACTTCTAATGGAATAAGTGATCCTTCAAATGGATAATTTTTGCTGACAAAATTTAGTGGAAGTGCTCGATTATTCTAGCGTGTCAAACTAGCAGGTGAGGTTGAAGTTTTTAAACACTTGTTTTGTGTTATTAAATTCGGTGGCAATGCAAATTCATAGTAAGTGCTCATAGTGCAAATATATTGGTTTCCCACTTACTATGAGTATCGTTTGTGTCTTTTACTAAACCTTATTAAGGATGAAGTGTGCAAGGTATAATGAAAATTTGCCTCAGGTCGAAACTATTGTGGTTTTCTCTACTTCGGATCTGAATTCAGACAAAAGAGTGAGTACAGTTCAAGAAAACTAAACTCGACAACCGTGTTCAAGCTTGATTCAGGTTATGTTACTGATATTTATAAAAGTCGTGCCCAAATTCTCAGTCCTGGAAGCGCTACTTGACTGTCTTCAAGACGAACACCTGCTTCTGAACGTCGGCGAGTGGTGTACACACTGACGTTCATTTTCAAAACGAAACAGCCAGAATCTTCGGTAATTTTTGTTTAGTCCACCAAGCCTACTGATGTTTTTAGAAAGATAAATTTGATAAACGAAATGGATTTTAGGGTTAGACGTGTCAAAGTGAAACGATCGATCAATATAAGTTGAGTCATCTTACAATCATCTAAGTTTCACGCCGTGCTAATTCGTCGAAAATGAGCAAATATCTTGACCCTTTATTTAACGCAATAGCACATGGTATTATTTACGAGGTTCCATTATGTCAATGTGAATCGGTCGGTTGGCATAGTAACCGTGGCAAAGTTGACACTCATTTTATTACATTATTCCTTTTTCTGTTATTAAAGGAAATTTGTGCAAGGTCTGTGACTTACACAAACATGACCAAACCATTGTTCGTTGTACAAAGAGGTCACGCATCTCACTGACCAAAATTTGGTCACTTATTGCGAACGTAACATCAAGGCCCCTCTACAGCGTTCCAGCCTTGACTGATCGAAAGTTTTGGTTTTGGCGTCCGTGACCAATAAGTTCGTGATCACCTTCCCGTGACTTATGTAAACGCAGTTGATAATAATATAATATAATATAATGACCGAATGAATAATGAACAAGTTTTCATAGACGAATGGTTTATCAAATGTTTTTTACCTCAATTAAATTGATTGTTTGAAAGTCGCCATGAATTACATAGCGTAGCTTCATGCTTTTGCCACTGTATGCAGTCTAATAAAGACAAGATACGACTTGGTAGATCAGTTTTAAGACAATGAGATGAATTCATGGAGAACTAAATGTTTAACTATGCGTTATTTCAGATTAAACTTCTCCTCATCCATAGATATGTTTTAAGCTTATATTAGAAAAGTTGAAATAATTGAGTCATGTAGACTAAAGTTCCAGTTTGAATAACAAATTTCTAACTTTTCGGGTCACCACGTGTTTTCTTTGTTTCTCGTAAAAAGTGAAAGATTTATGGTGTAAACCCTTAACACAGTGGGAAGGAGTACCACAACAGGGGAGTAAAGCTGAAGGTCCGGATGCATGTGTGGTCGTTCCTAACATTTTCTAGTTGCTGCGGAATGTTTCTTGAAGCGTGAATGAATTCAAAAACCAACTGATGCCTGCTTATTGCACGTGCCTGAGCACTTCATTAAAAAGCGGTCGCACACTCGATGCCCTACCCATGTTTTCCGGTTGATGAATTAAGCTTACAAGTCCTCTGGTAGTGGTTGGGTAAGCTATACATTATTATGACACGGACAACGGGATCATGTTTAGATGCGTTCCCCTTTTTGTGTTTTCAGTGCACGAACACAATTACATATGCAGATGTTATCGTGGTTTCAAGTGAATAATTGAACACAGTAAACATTATTCATGACCACGTCTTTCCAACATGTATTTGTGAACTCAGCGTAAATAGTATCAGCGCATGTTTCTGTTGCCTTCAGTGTGAATAACCACCTTCCCTTGAGGAATGCGAGCAAGGACACTTGTGTAGAGTTTTTGTGGTGTACACCTATTAGCAAAAAGATCGGCAAACTCCTGGTGGATTACTGTCAATGTGTGTATTTGTCAGTTTCGACTTTGAGGTTTGCTTCCCCCGTCAGTCCGTGTCAAACGACTATCAGTTTCTTTCAAGCGAAGTTTTCTGTTGTAAAACCAGTCAATGAAATAAACACAACACGTTTAGCACCTCTGTGCGTTGTCACGTGTAAAATCTGTCGGAGTAAAAACTAGTTAGTTCTGAATAAACAGCGTACAATGTCCGGTTTTACTGTAAAATGGCCTGACAGATGGCATTTGGTTTTCATGTGGGTTACACCCTTGTCCAGGCGTTTCGTTGTCTCATGGTAACTGATAAACCGATATTGCAGTAAATCTCTGAACAATATCCAGTAGGCGGACTATCGAAATTGAATCTTGTAAAATTTCATGACATATGGATGATCATATTGACTGCTGCAAACTCGCCCAGTTAATACCATTCAGCTAAGAATAACGTTGGTGCCAGCAGATGATTAATGAATCTCACAAAAAGGTGCAGTCGGTTCGTGCTAGTTAACTAAACAGGGTTTGACAATTATTCTCTTAGTCTTTTCAAGACGGTACAATCGGTGATTTAGCCAGAGTCTACGGAACTAGAAGAGGACAACAGTCGAAGGATTAGTCCCTGTTTGCAATGAGTGTTTTATATCGTCCTGATCAAAGCTTATGAGTTCAGTCATTACTAGTTCTTGAAGATAGGAGTGAAGGATGATTTTCTGAATGGGGAACGAATCGTGCACAAGACTGTACACTAAAGGGAAATTATGCGCTCACGTACATCGGCGAGAAATTTAGGCAACTGCTGATAATAATATTAAGCACCTCCTCAAAATCTGGCAATTATTAAATAACATGACTAGTGATGGCTACATAACAAGTCTGTGGTAGTTGTTTGCAGGTGTTAAAAGTTGCTTTCGGGAGTGTAATTTGCAGATGAGAATGCTCAAGAAGCCTAACGTAGGCGGTCTTTGTAGACAGTACCAATGGTGGAGGGGACGGAAGACAGTCAGACTTAGATGTTACAACAAATGCGTCAGACCAAAACCAGAATTTCAATCAGGGTTCACGTGGTTATCACAGCAACAGTTCCATGTATTTAGTTCAGAGATATCTCTGATTACGTGTTCAGCGGCAAGCAACTAATGTTCTTTGGTCCCCAGTTTATAAAAAAATGCTGGGTCATCTTGAATAAGGCGTTAGTATCAAAGCCCTACTTCGTCAATTCTGTGTCATACATGGGTCACTTGTTTGACGCTTCCAGGTCAACCTAGAAAGCGTTAAAATGGCACGTTTCAACAAGCGATGGATGGAATCAACGAGAACGATAATGTGAAGACTAGTATGTCGCTAAGTGCGTTGAATTTGCCCGTTCCCACAGACAATCTTTTGATCTACGTAATATATTCCTAGTGATTTGACACAGCCCCTGGTGAACCCGTGTCCGTTGAAGTGCTGCTGCCGGAACACATGATCTTCACTTCGTTTATAACAATAAGTAGTTCACAAGCTATCTGTTACGAATCGAAGACTGACTTGATTTATTTGTGCTCACAAGTGGATATTTTCTTCACAGCGCGCTTCCTAGCCTATCCCAATTGTACAGCTCCTTTGATTCGATATTACGGAATTCATCAAACGTGCGGTAAATATGCACACATCTACATATATTTGCTCTACCCAACCAAATCACATCTAAGTATCACATTGTAATGATGTGCTGGTTCCAGCTGAATACAATCCACTCAGCTCACTTGTTTCGAACATTTCCACCGACTGGGGGAGTACCGAGTTCTACATAAGTTATACTGTTGTTTCCGTTTACGCAGACTGGATTGCACTGAAAGCGGAAACACTAAGTCACTGATCGGGAATTATGTGATCCGAAACAGGAATTAACAGTGAATGACTGAAACTATAACAAAACAGTGGGACGAAAATATAGGGAACTTTTTCAGCCTTGTTGTTGCAAACATAATGAATGGAATGCTAACATCGCAGCTATGAGCTAAGTTGTAACTGCTACCAGAGTATCATAAAAATCCGAATCAAACAAACTAAAATTTTGAGCCAGTTTTCCGTAGGTGTGCCATTAATATATGTACTTTTCACATAGTCTTAGGTTTCCCCGAACTTCGACCATACGGTAGTCTAACCCCTCACGACTACATTGAATCTCGTCCTCCTATCATGAGGATGTTAAAAAGCTTTTAATTCTCTAACTGGCAGTGTTTTAAATCCTCACTTTCTCCTCATCACACCTGGGTATCAAATTTAATGCTACTTTTACTTATGATGTTAAACAAGTTTCATGTAATACCAACGGTACATTTGTGGGTCACTCATAATTTGACAATGGAACAAATCCTAACTGAAATGCTATGCTGTCTGACTGCACCTCCTCAGCAAACATGTGGTACTGTCTTCGTCTTAACCAAGAAAGACGGTTATGTTCCAGACACGGTATAGTGTATACAAAACCAGTGGTCCATAGGAGCCTGATTCCAAGGCCGACAACTACAGCCTTTCCCACACGCATTAAGATTGCCATCCCCCTGTTGTTGTGCCGCGCACTTTTCATATAGGTTGAGTTAGTCTGGAAGTAGCGGCCAGATTTTCAGTCTATGAGTAGATCAAACTGACAGTCGTATTGACACTAATCTTGATGTCTTACCGATCCGATGTCTGTAGGTTGAAACAGAATGGTCACTGTTCATCTTTCGTTAATCAGGCTGTTGGAAGTGGCACACAAATTAAAAATGATTGACGATTGTGCATCGGAACCAAGTGTATCTATTGACTATGTTTACGTTTTTACTTTTCCACTTGCTTTGCATCATAGGCCGAACAGTTTATATAAAATTTTGACGAACAGCTATAAGGCTTGAGTTTCGCGATTTAAAAATTACATAAAAATACTAGCTTTTCCGATGTTTACTTTTGTTGTAAGTAGGCTTGGTTCTTACCATCAACAGATGTTATGCAGTATGACTGAGTATCAATAAAGCTAACCCGGTTTGATCGCTTTAAACTGGGAGAGACATCTTTTATTGGAGTGTTCCTGGAAGCACTCAAAAAGACGCAAATTCAACAATTTCTAAACACTAAACGTTTATAGATTGGCGGTGCTCGGATGTTGGGAAATTAATCTTAACCAGCAACATTCCAAAATAACTGTCGAATATGGTATTTACTTGCTCCTACTTAACAAGAAACTTAAGTACCAAATATTATGTGCTTTCTCCTAAACTTGCCGTACAATGAGTTTGTTTTTTTTGCACAAATTGAAACGTCAAATACAATGAAGGTGGTTGAACCATAACATAATTGTATGAAGTTTCAGTCTGTTTGAACATTCCGATACCTGTTGTGTGTTGAATGCTTCAATATAATCTAATGGTTGGCTGTGCCTTTAAATATTTAAGTATGTACTGTTTGTGAAACTTTGTAAAATAAGACGGAATATTCTTTCAATCGTGAAGTGCTAGTGACGATCCAGGCTGGATAAAATGATCATTGTTTAGCGGCTTTCTCAGTGGTCCCAACTTAATTTAAAACAATCCTTCAGACCCACAGCGTTAGAACGTTTTGTCAGATTATACTTTCTCATTAGCAGTGTTATCAGTGAAGCTGCCATTGCCTTGTTTTTAATCTCATTTGCAAGCATTTAAAGAGGACAACTTACCGTTGGACCAGAACCTTCATTTAACATTATCCTGGAACTATTAGAAGGGGTATATTACATCAGTAACTGAATGGCTTTCTCCGCCAATAGATTACTACAACATCAACCTAAAGTTCCTTGAACTCTAGGCTCGTGTGGTTAAATTCATCCGCTGTTGAGATACGGGTTAAATTCAAGATGTTATCCTAAGCAAAGGAAGGTGCTAGGCAATGCCGGCTACTGTGTACGCGGAAGGCAATCTTCCCTTCATGCCGTTCGACGGTAGCCATTTGCCAGACCAGTAGCACCATGTCAAGAATCTGTGTACGTAAGCTATGAAACAAACTGTAACACATTTCTGAGAGTTCCTCTACCACGACGGAGCACAATCTTGCTGGGAATGAAAATTCTTAGTCCCACATTTTATCCTCTCACAAGATTTTTAAGGTGCTTTAAACAAACCAGCTCTGTTGGGCTCAAAGTTTCCGAGGCTCGTTCAACTTATGAAGATTGAAGCCAAAATTATGTAAACATAATAACTGCAGGCAGTTTTTTTGCGCGAAATATGCATAAACGTTGAATCTTCTTGTGCGGATTTTACAAGTGAAGAGGCCTGACTTAACACGACATCGTGTGCCACTATGCGGCAAACACCTAGTTAAATAACAGCTAATATTTTAAAGACCCTGGAGTTGAACCAATTTGTGTTTGGAAGCCACTCGATACACAGTAAGGCCTATCACTTTCTCTCAAGATTTATGTCCGATTTGCCAGGCGTTTTTGTCTTAACTGCTGTGCTGCTTTTAAACAGCTGAAACTAGAAAAATCGTGGCTACTTTTAGGCCAAATGCAAAGCTTCCATTATGCTGTGGTCTGCTTAATGTTCTCATTAACATCTTCAGGGTTTGTTGTTGTAAACATTGCCGACAACGAGGAGCTGCATTCCAATAATCATTCTTTGAGATCCGTGTTCATTCTTTAAGATCGTGGGTTGACATTAACTTAACACACTCTTTGGGTACGAGTGTATGAGGATACGTAAAAAACGACAGAATCTTAACGAATGTTTAGACTTTACCACATCCAAAGATGTGAGAAACTGTATGGCTCATCTCCTTTGTGCTTCCTACTTTTCCTTATTTCTCATTCAATATCAAATCAAGAGACAACGTGTTTTTATAGGTCTTTCCTGCTAACATTCTGAAACAGACGGCGTTCTAATATTGAGCGCGTATTTTGCGCATTTCACTAGGATAGCACTGAACGTGTAATCTCCACTGATGTAATTCTATACACTAATGAATGAAATAGAGCATCTGTTACAATTACAAGCCTATTTATCAAGACATGTTGCTTCAGAAATTAACCCCCCCCAATCCAAAGTTCTTTCGCGGCCATTACAAGCGGATTGTGATGCTCCTCATAATGTCAGAAATACTAGCGACTGTTTTAATCAGTTAAAGTTTGAAAACCTTTACAAACGGGTATCGCTAATTGTTTCTTGCTTCCCAGCATCCAAAACTGCACTAAATACTCCAAATCTTTCACCTAACAAACAAAGACAGTAATGAGGGTGAACAGTTCGCTGCAGATGTACTTGATAAAATGAGTGATAATTGCCTACTACAGTGGCCATGTTAAACTGCTTACAGTATACACTATAAAAGTCAAAAAATATTTCTAAATAAAATCCGTATCACTCATGAAGGCAGTAAGCTGCCCCATTCATTGCGCATGTTATTTTTAATTATTGAGGTAAGATGCTTCGGTTTTTTGATGTTGACAATTGGAGAGAGAAAATCAATAACTTGTAATGGTCAGTGAGGCGTCCAAGAATAATTCAGAAATTCATTCTGGGTGGGTTGACAACACATACCAATTTGAAACGACTCGGAGTACAAGCGATTTGCGTTAGTGACAATATGTTCATTGAAGATATCTGAATACATTAGTATTTAAATGAACACGCCCGTCACACTTTGCAACATGATGTATGTGGTGAGTGTCAAATTGCTATTTTGTATTAGACAGTAAGGAAGGTTGCAATTCTAACTAACTACTGTGTTCCGATCTCCTTTTATACTATGGTGCAATTGGAAAAGTACCAACTTTCCAAAGAAATGTTTCGGTTATTCTCATCAAACGTCCGCAATTATGTGTAAGATGTGCTAATTAGAACAGAAATTCTTAACAAAATACTCGTGTAATTTGATTTCACATAAATCGGGACTGGTGAATTCCGCTAGGGGAGACAGTTGATAAGCGCGGCCAGAATGTTCTCCATGATGCGGGTTGCTGTCGGATTTGAAAGAGTTCACGATTGTCTGTTTCGTGGTATTTAGAGATGACTGGTAAAGAGAAGTGAAGCTTCGATAAACTGTGTTCATGCATAATAACATGAACTGAGAGAGTCGGTTGTAATGATCTCTCTGTTTTAATCAAAAACCCGTTTTTTTTAGATATCTTGGTGTTCATCATCAGTTTTGTTGAGGACCTATTGCAAACCTACATTCTTTCTGGAAGATATATTGTTCGTTGAATAAGAAACAGGTGGTCCTTTCTGAACTTCAAATATACATAAGGAAGTATGTCATCATCATCGTTAAAACGTTAACCTGACCTAAACTAGAATCACGCATTTTAAACGACTGTATCCATCTATTGTTCAACAAGTACATTCAACATAAAATTCAGAGTCTACTTAGAATGGCGCCGCTTTAGGATGTCTACTAGTGTAATACCTAATTTTTTTTATGTTCCGAAGTCTGCCATGTGATCGTGAGCAAAAAGTTACTTCCGACTTATGTTGTAAAAGTGGGGGGGTGCCATTTTATTGCATAACATTAAGCTCTGATCTTTAGTCATAATTTTATTATGTCTTAACGTTCGGTACCTTGAAAGAACGAGACTTTTGCTGTGTTCATACCCTTTTTTATGTTACTGCTCATAGCTTTGATGACTCAGCACTCAAGCAAAACTGGAGTTTTGATGTGTGTGAACAAAGGTAGATGGGGTGTAAGATGAATGCCAATGAGAATTTTCTCTGCTACAATCCAAATAAATGTGTAGAACTATGCATTGAACAGTTACATTACACTAATGTTTACATCTGCAAAAACCGAAAAAATGGTGTCAACTATAGTAAGGTCACAGTCTTCAACCGAGCGTACTGTATCTACTTGATTGCTATTTCACCACCGAAATGAGGAACACGGTGTGACCATCGAATGTGTTATGTCCAAAGAGACTGTCCTGTCAGTGCTTCCAGTCACAATTTACATTTCTGGGCTATCTCCATCAGAATGTACTGCACATTTTAAGCAGACCTATTACTATATTCGGGTGTACTAACTATTGACAAGTATATTTCAGCTTATTTCAGACGCACGCAATATGTCTTGATGGAACGATTAAATGGTAGAAGTCGGAAGGTACATGTTTAAAAAGGTGTGAAGATGTTTATCCATGTTCACCGCAATAGTTTTCGGTAACCAGTGGGACGGCGCAGTAGACAGTCACATGCCTGAGAACTATCTTATGCTGTAGTATTTACCGATCTGTAGTAGACTTCTGTTGGATGGTAATCAGCACGCCTACTATTTTATTGACCGGTTAGGACACTTTCTGCTCGTCGTCATTTCATTTCATGGATTATTCTCGTATGCATCCTACTCCCTTTTTGTAATACCGTTCACCTGTAAACCCCATCAGTCTCTTAAAGAAAACTCTCAAGCCGTTTTACAGATTCAGACAATTTCTTGCCGGATAAATGGGGATATTCACATGTGAGTTTGTTATATTAGCAATGAACCACGTTTCAACTCATGGAGGGAGTTTCTTAACATATCCCCAGAAGACGATAGTCACCCTATAATTCCTGATCCAACACAATCTTTTATTGATTCGAGGATAAAAACCAAACAGTTACTTCCGTGTAAACACCCAAGTGTACAGTGGTTCAGTTAACTTCAATCTTGCCAGAATTCATGGCTCCAGAACAGATTGTTTTGGTGTTAATTTATTAACGAAAAATTGAACAACGTGAAAATACTTGTGACATTTTATGTCACCAGCAGCGAAATCTTGCAGTTTCATTTTTGGTCCAGTCATTCTGACTGGTATATTTATAATACTGATAACCATCTGTTGTAAATGGATTTACTGTCTGCGACCGCGTAACTTGACCATATCAGAAAATGGAACAACGGTGAACGACACAGCGGATTTCGTCATGGCGGACAGCGACAATGAATGACGGATGATGGAACATATGCAATTAACTCAGAACTTCTGGATAAAGCCAACCAATCTAGATTAACGAATGAAGACAAGAAGAAACTGACCGTCGAACAAATCATCATGTCACCCATTGGGTAGGCGACTTCGTCGTAAACTCGATAATACTTATACAGTTTGTGACTAATATGAAAACAAGGTCAAAAAACTGACCAGACAAAAGTTCTGATAGTGCAGCGAGGCTCCAAGCAGAAAACCAGCGTGTAGGTGAGATGTCAAGAATAGTAACGAAAGATCGTGAATGTTCACGAATGACTAAGAATCACCTCTCCGTGTCAGCTTTAGAAGTTACATAAAATATGTATTACAAATAAAACATTTTGAGGGAACTGGAAACTTCCCAGACAATAACTAACGGTGCTGACAAACGGAATTCTACCTTGAGGGATCAGTAGTGCAAAGTCTTGACGTAACTATACTTAAACACTTCAAGTAAACTGCAAAATTTCAGCTCACCTATCAAACGCTCAAATCAGGACCGCTTGTATATCAGTTTACTCGACAAATAGGGGCCACAACGTCTATTGGTTTAAGTGGTGCGGTAGAACAACAGTAGACTCCAGTTTCATAAATGCATACAAAGTTTGGTTAGTATAACCTGAACATCGCTGGCGACCGATTGAAGCTTTCGCATTCCTATGAACTCTTCAGTCAGCTCCTTTAGATAGCCAGCACTACACTTGAGTTTTGCTCTCGTTAGAGGTCGTCAGTAGTATACTCAGCCAGAATAGATATTCAAACAGATTTTTAAACAGTGATATGAAATTGAAAACTCTTTGATCGGCGATATAAATAGTGGTGAATTAGCTGATTTTCATAAATCTATCATTTAAAGGAGATGCAGTTGGTGAGCTGATCATTTGTTGGCTAAGAAATGCATCAGGTAAAACCAACCGTGCTGCAGGGTTGGTCATTCTTAATACCTAGTACCTTTCAAAGGTGGTGTGACAAATTTTCTTTCCTTATTCTTGAGTTATTCCCTCACTTTCCGCTGTCAAGAGAGCTACGTTGGGGGAAGTACTTGGTGCTGTCAGACAGTATCTGTGGGCACCCCCAAAACGGTTCTGTGGTGATGTAAACAAACCCAGCCCGAGTGCTATCCGACTGTATCTAATAAACACAGATAAAAAAATTATGGTTGACAGATACTGTTATCAAAAACAGAGTTGATCGTAAACAGAATCCATAACCCCCACATATGTTCCCCAAAATGCGCACCGGCTTCCGGCCTCCCATGATTAATTCTGCATGAACCGTCTGATTGTTTGTCACCTATTATCCCGATTAGCACGATAGCACATGCCGGGCATCTGAAACATACCAGTCACAAAAACAAACACAACAATTACCACCCGGCCATACTCTCATCCAGGAAGTTGTCATGACTACTACCATTCCGTATGACTTGTATTTGCATGTACTTGATCTGAATGACTGAGAACAGCTGATTGTCATCTTAACTTCTGCTAGTACTCTGAGTGATGTGACCCGACTGAAACGATTTTGTCGGTTTTTGCTCTTATTCACTGAAACAATCAAATGCATGTATAATGCAGTCGTGGTTGTAGTCCTTCCAAAGATGTGAACTACTGATAAGTTTCAAAAAGTACAAACTTCAGGTCTAGTGATTTTCGAAGAGATTTGACTTAAACGTCTTTTACGATCCAGTCTCACGAATTAGTAACTAATTCTATACAGAAGTTTTGAAACATCAATTTCATAGATAAAGTTTCAAAGTATTCCGTTTGGCTAGGAATTGGATTATTGGCCACAAATTTTGATTTCCACCTCTTCTATTACAGGATGTATGCTCAAGGTTTACCGGATTCAGATGGTTGATGAATGTTATAACAGTGGAAACGACTGTGCACTTTCCGCGACCAATAGTGACCAACAAACACAATTTGTACCAGTTCATTTCTCGAATTTTTAATAGCACCCTAGATCTTGTGGCAGACTGAGTTTCTGCACGTCTTCTGAAGGCTTTCTCAACATATGCGTTGATTCACCGATTCCTTCTTGTCTGTGAGCCTTTGTGAATCAATAATCGGCTACCTGAATATTCACGGAAGTGTTGATGGATTGAAAACCTTCTGGAAGCGATAGAATCCACTGCAGATGCTACGGTGGGCTGTCCTTTATTTAGCGCAATAGCGAAAGTGTCCGGTAAAGTCAGTTTTACATGCTTTCTGATCGTGGGCAATTACAGTCAGTTAGTTCACTGCACTTCAAGTTGGAGATTTTGAGTCTACCAATCAGATGTGTACGTATGGTTTGTGGAGGTATTCCGGTTAACGGTGGCAATAAACTCAATGTTGCGAGATAACAAGAAATCGCTTAAGAATTAAATAAAAACACAAATACGGCATAGGATTTTCTGAAAGCTAATTGACTGATAGATTATCAGTGAGAAAAATCAGCGACTAGTTAACTCAACAGACATACACCTCCAACTCAAGGCCGGTTGATCAGTTAAACAATTAAATTCTTAGTCTATCTATTCGCGTTATTCGACTCATTCATCACACGAATATTCACATACTAGAAATGGTTTGTACAACGTGCAACAATTACAAGTGATGCAGAGGCAAATTTGATGTCAGTGGACATAACAGTCTTTTGGGTCAACTCCATTCAACCATATACACAAAATTTAAGCAGTCTTAAATGTGGAATCACCTTGGTCATAAATTTCAGATTGCCCAACCGCGGCATACTTTTATAAACGCCGTTGCATTTGATGATATGTTTACATCTTCACGACTAAACTTATCACGAACGACTCCCTCCAATATTGCGCAACTCAATGATATAAGTGAAAATTACCGTACGTATTTAAAAAGCTTTGCCATCAGAGAAACCCCTGTGCTTGAAGAAAATCGTAGGAAGAACTAGATTTCCGAGGGGTGAACGACGCACAACTTGTCAAGCTACGCATACATGTGTAAGAAAGCGTTGAGTAAAAATGAAAACATGTACATAAGGATATTCCTTCCAAAAATAGCACAGGTTATGGGAGAAGTCACGAAAAACAGCCGAAGTTACGACGTAAAAAGAAGCACAACTTGGACAGAGACAACCTGATATAAAACAGAAAGGAGCGACTTGGTGGAGCTGACTATTTAGTTGTTGCATTACCTCAAGTTTTTCAGATGGTCAGTACATATGATTCTTGCCTAAAGTGATTCATTTTTTAAATTGCCATGGCAGATTGAGTTATAGTATTCCGGCTGAAACGTGACTAGTCAGAGTAATGTTGTAAGGGTTTGCTGTCGTCCAAACAGTTGCAGACAAAGATGTGGCCAACTAACCAGTCCCCTATATCCATTCTTTTTGTTAGCAATAAGACTATTGTGAGAACGCCGCGCTCACAGCTTTTATTACTTGAGTTAAAAAAGAAAAACCTTAAACAGGAATTACAGTTCGACATATTGGAAGCTGAACTAGGATATAGGTGAGAGTTACTGAAAGTGAGAACATAAGCTGAAGCGACCTGATTAAATCCAGGCTGGGAAGGTAAAAAAAAGCTTGATCACGTTGGTGATGTGTGTCAATCAATGATATATGTCTACTATAGATTCATGCCAATGAATGTTGCGCGTATCCAACAAAGATTGACAACAAAGCCGGTCACATGTACTCTTCCAGATGTGAGGTCAATCGTGGCATCAGCTTTTCAGTCATTTTGTGAAGGATAACTTCCTCGGGCAGAGCTGACTCACTTTGATGGCAAACCCGTGGGATATGGGAAATTTACGCGGCAGTTAGAATTCGACATGGAGAGCAAAGTGGAAGATGATGATCAATGTTTACTCCACCTTTTGCACTATTGTAAGAGATGCATCAAGGAAAAATTAGCGATTGCACTATCATTCCGTCCATACATGGTCTAGTGAGACCTCGGAAAATATTGAGAGCCGTTTGGTGGGACCACTAAACAATTCCAAAATAGCTATTGACTTTTAAGACGCTTTATCCGACTCAGCCACTAGAATGGGAAGGTGTCTTTTATCTCTGGGAGTTTTCGTCCTACCTAGGTAGGCATTGTTAAGGTAGCAATGCCAGAAAGGTCTAGGGTGGGAAGATCCTACCCGTCAAAATGATGTCGAAGCGTGAAACGAATGATATTCCCACCTAATAAATATGAACTCGTCTGGGGTTCGACACTGTACCGCATGAGAAGTGGCAGATTATGTGAATAGTGCATGAGTAACTTTGTTTAGTGACAACTCAGACACAGGATAAGGGGTAGTAGTCTATGCATGAATTTTCCTAAAGGTGAATCAGCAGTATTGCGCAATTATGATAGCTAATTGACTTAATTTATCACGTCTGGAAGTAGATTCAGTAGTCCTGGTGATAAGAATTGAGAAGGCCGTCCACTAAGAAGTTCAAATGTGTTTCAAAAAACGCAAACTACAAAACCGATTCAGCGAATTTGTCGCATTACACAGTGGAGACTTGCATTAGATTCATTGACTTTGCCGCTAACCGAGTTATCGCAATATACAACGGAAGTCTACCAGGACAATGGAAACATGTTCGGTCGACGAATAACCCAGTAGACTAGACTGCTCGGGAGATTCGTAGTCCGATGGATTGGAGAACTTGGTCGCAAGCTCTCGAATTCCTACATATACATGACGGATCCTGGTTCGGGGATAAACCTAAATTTAATGCACAGGAAAAAATCGAACTTAAATACCAGCACGTTTCCGTAAACGCATTACTTCAAATTCCTGCAGTCTGCCCGCTGCGCAGACACTCCTGGAACTGGTGTACAATTTTGAAATCGCCTGTTTGACCATCGCGCCATAAGAAATGGCTATCAGACCATCAAAGGCATCCAATCCCAATTTCACCACATACAGGTCCGTTAACGGCCATCGAAGTGAAAATGGTCAAGAGGATAGTAATCCGCGTGTTGCGGCGTTAAGTTTGTCTTAGGAAAGTGAAGCACCTGAATGAACACCAAGAGACTGAAGATTACTGGACAGCTCCACAGCCTTTGTCCGACCTTGGCTGATGGTATGCTGCCAGGAGACAGACGCCTGGATACCGTGAATCTGTCGTTTGGAAGAAATCCAGTAGAGGAGCTTTAGTCCTATCAAAAGTGTAGGGTGGTAGGCATAGGAGACGACTTTCATTCAGTGACACTCTATGACGTATGGAACGCTCAAGAGACGCACATAGGGCAAGCCGGGGACGATGGTCGTTCAGTGTGTACCGTTTGAATAGTGCATCTTCGAGCTTCCTTATACCTATTGTTTTCTTTTTATGAGCGTCTTAGTTAGGGTCAGGCATTCCGTATCGATAGGGACCTGTATGTAACTGTGGCGGCCGGGGTAGGATATGTTCTGAGGTCAAAGTTCCTTTCGATTGACCCAGTCGCTCACTTTCCAGTAACCCTATGTAACTGAGCTTTTCTTGTTGTTATTCCCACAACCCGCATCCGGAAGTAGAAATTTTCCAACTCACCTGCCCCAGTCACTGATTTTCACTCACCCGTCCACACATCCGTTATTGTCTGTCAAGTCGCTGACTCCCCCACTCACGCGAATACAGCCTTCCTACGGGCCAACGTAACATTGTGAAAAGCCAGTCGGTCTGCCCAAGGCTGATTATTTGGTCACACATCGAGCTGAGTCGATCGAATTCCGTCGGTTAGCTTTATCCTGTTGGTCGCCTGTGCTCAGTGTTGTATATTTGGGCCATTGGAAGTCTAATGCGGCCAAACATTTTACATTATCCCGCGGACGCAAACAAGTTGAGGTTCGTTTTTTGTATTTGACCATATTGTTTCAACAAATAGCACCCAGTTCTGACGTTGGATGCACTACCCCCTGTTCATCAGAAGAACGTAAATCTCTTATTTGTCTGAACACGTTTTTGTTCTAAATACCCAATGGACGTCTAATGCAAATCATGTTATCTGCAACGAATTTGAATGACGTCGTTGTGTTTCGTTCAGGTTATATAAAACATTCGGGTCCACTGCAAGCATTCCACTTCTAATGACACCATGCATCTCTCACTAAATTTTCGACTCCTTAGGTTGAGTTTTTTAGCTACACCATTGTAGTAAAAAGAGCTAGCATTTTCTCGTAATAATACTAATTATTACTTTAACCAATCGTTCGGTTAAACATTGATTGAACAAGTTTTCACTAGGTCCCTGTACCTGGCTGGCAATATCGGTAATATTTTATTACGGAACGCATCGGATTATTCTTCAAATGCGATATGCTAGTTGAAACCACTGCACGTAGGCTTACAAGTGCAAAACATACATTCCGCGCCGCCAGATTACATGTCCACTTTACGTCTAATCCCGTTTTGTTTTAGGGAAAGTGCCTGTATCCGGAGTCTCTTTTGTGTACACTCAGTCAATTATACCTACGGCACCAGTTTTGTTGGCTACATGAACATCTACCCACCTGAACAGGTCCGTGAGCCCTATTCAGCTTGTCTAAACAATGGAATAAGGAAGTTTGTTAACAATGCCGTGCTATCGCACCTGGTGAATTCGAAACATTCTGTCAATGTATTTCGTACAATCTATTGAGTTAAGGCCACTCAGTCGAGGACGGTGAGGTGTGGCATTTCATCCACCGCTGAAGCTGTTGGAATTCGTCTGTAAAACCCACTCCTGAAACGTTTTGTTCAGGCTTTTGACCTGCCTTGGTCAATCCCACATCCTGTTAGCCTGTCAAGACCCACTGATCAAGTGAGTACTTGATTGAAGTGTGAACCCAC
Organism: Paragonimus heterotremus; assembly: GCA_013368495.1. Classification (NCBI taxonomy): domain Eukaryota; kingdom Metazoa; phylum Platyhelminthes; class Trematoda; order Plagiorchiida; family Troglotrematidae; genus Paragonimus; species Paragonimus heterotremus. The sequence continues at coordinate 199,564 of LUCH01000306.1, read as the reverse complement.
TGGACTCATTAACCACTCGTTCCCGTTGACCGCATTAATGATTCCTCTGTAACATATGTGATGTAAATGTGAAGAACTTATCCTGATGAATCAATGAAAACGAGCTTGTTTGCTGTACAGTATTTTACCTGGGTGCCCTGAGAATTATTAAGCACCTAGCTATGTGTAGCAGTTACTATCTGTTGCAACTATACATCAACGTAATCATGTGTTCTTTCTAGATTCAATTAACATGATTGTTTGAGCACCTTTTGTTCAGAATAATTCGTCAGTCACGCGAAAGCTTGTGATCAGTTGGCACCGTGCAATTTCTGATAGTACGGCATGGACACATACAATCCACTCCGCTTAATATTTGCCTCTTAGGGGTAGACCCCGTCATTTATGACAGGTTTTAAATAAAATTACAGTTCCGCCAGATCGTAATTTCTGGGCGGATGCCCGTCAAACATAAACAATAAACACAAAAGCCCCTCATCGTGTTAATCAACCCGCTATTGTAGACTATTTTGATGTTTTAATGGATGATCTGGATAGAACGTGTAACTAGTGTAGGAGACCGTTTAGTAACAGCAACGCCGTTTACACACAAGATAAACAAGCGTACAGACTGAATAATTCATTTGGGCATAAGTTGGGTGAAACTTGTGAAAACTCCAAAGTCAAATAATTTAGTAAATATTTTTATTAGTCTCAACAGCATACAGTGCGTATGCACACTGTCGCAATTCCTGGTCGTAATGACATATCTACACTTCACATGGGGATTTTGGCACTTGAGTCTTTAACCCAAGCAAGCGTAAACAGTAACTAGTAAACACTGTTGTTATGCAAGAACTAAAACTGACTGATCATCTTTCTTTCATTATTTCTGTATCCTTTAGAACCAAAATTTTAGCACACTAAAAATTATGGTGAACGTTGTTCCGCGTAGAGTAGGATAGAAAAGAATGGGTTGTTAACAATGAAAATCATAGAGCCAATAATTTGAACAAAAAATGAAGTCAACATTACAATGACAATAATTTGAAGATAATCCAGAGAGAAGGCGCGGATGGTGATAATTCATCATTTTAAGACATAGTCAACTGGCCGTGAGATAAACTCCGAAGTTCATTAGAAGGTTCCATCGTCTTTAGCTACGGTATTGTTTTAACAGGGAAACTTAATTTCAATGTAGGCATCATTCTGTTGGCAATGTACGAAAGAACGGAGAACCTTTCTTTTAAATACCTTTTCTTTAAAAACTCTACAAATGTCTGTCTTGTTGGCTGTTGCATTTGAAACGACAGTGAAGATGACAGAGTACACCCGAATATTAATTCAATGTCCCTCTGTTCGAAGCAAGTATTTTTTATTGTTATCTGAGGTGCTGTTCTATAAGATCCTCTGTGTTCAGAGGTTTACATGTTCAATACGACGCTTGTTACTGTGAACACAGAAACGACTACATATTTGATCCATCTCCTATTCCATAAGGTGGCACTGGAACGATCGATTAACCCCAGAAAGCATGTTGATAAATTTTGCGGTCATCCAGCTGTTCACCAGGCCAACATCAAGTCTTACACTGCTCACAGTTCACTCAACTGAAAATGTCACATTCTATATACTGCATATAAATGAATATTCACACTGGAAGTCTTGTGACAAAGAAACATACTACACACATGTGTATATGCGACATCTACGTGTGTTTGTGCTCTCCAGTTCCAGTTGTTCAAACTCGCAGACTATGTGGTCCGGAAATCGGTGGATTTGTTTTATATGTTCAGGGCTTCTCAAATGAGCAAATTATAAAATACCGTAGCAAATTCCGTTATATGACAAATTTTAAAGAGCACGCTTGAATCATCCTAAAGATACTTCATCCCAGGTGGGTTTACACACACCAACCGTTGATGGAATAACATGCCTCCGGGTTTAGGGAGGTGACTTGTCTATCTGATTGATTTCTGAAACTTACTAAGAGGAAAATCAGACGGATTTCCACAGGAAGACGTCCATCTGGTCAGTCAAGAGGATCTAGGTCATTTGAATGCATGAGGACCTCGATTATATTGTGGTTTTATATCGTCCAGAAGTGATCACATCTTAGTCAGGCAAGCCTGATTTTCATTGGCTTAATCCGTAGCGCATGCCGAACGTTAAAGAAATTTGCGTGTAGATGATACTATTTACTCTTTCAGATGGACATGCGTTTCGTGATTTGTAAAGACACCCATTATAAAATTGAATACAAACCTAGGAAATTTAGTAAATTTACCTATCGTGATGGCTTATTCTTCTACTATTAACGACCATTAACATTACGCCTCTACAGGTGAGTTCCCAAGATATTTGCTACCCTCACGACGGTACTCCTATAGTGTTCACACTTGTTCATATGTAAGAACCTACAAACACTTGCCAGAGAGTCTGTCAGATCAGTTATCTACGTAAATGCAACACAGATGTATGCAATGTTTTGAATCATGTGAAGAACGCATAGTTTATACTTGCACCTTTTGAGCCATGAACTAATGTATGAAACTTCTCATGCACGTAGTAGTCGTGAATTACAATGATAGCTTGCTATTACGGAAATATGAAGACCTGCTTTAAAAAGTGAAAAATGTATCGTTCATTGAGCTGAGCCATTAGGACCACTGTTGCAACAACGTTAATTTGCTCATTTTTCTCCGTAAATGCGGTAATCAAACAATAATTAATGTTTAGAATAGTGTTATCGCATCAAAATATACAGGAGGATTATATCAACATAGTAATTAGAAAAAACCTGGATTCTTTTTGTTCTTACATCGATGTCGTCAGGTTATAAAAGCTGAATGAACGAGTTATGGCACTTTCGACCAGTTGAAGAATGAGAACGCATTGTAAAATGGTTAAAAATTCAGTTTACTTTAAAGTTCGTTAACTTTTATACTCTACTGGTTATGATGACTGGCGATAATTCGCTTATCTTACGGTATACATCGAGTGCAGATCAAGATGTTTAGAATTACAAAAATTGCCTAACACACCGAAGTATTGTGCACAGTATCTGACAACCATGGCTTCAAGTTTTGCAAAGGTGCCTACAAATTTCAGACTGTGAGAAATTGGAGATCGTTTTGTTTAGTTTTCTTAAGGTCTTCTGTCAACCCCGTGTAATGTTCACAAAGTTTACTGAAATTGAATTTGACAGTAACATTGACAAGGCTGTCTGTCTTGAGTGACGGGCTGAAAAATCTGCAACTGCTAGCACCAAAATTGAAGGCTAACAGTTTGTCACAATGGATGTTTTGCAATCACGCTAAAACTGGTTAATAGAATGGACGGCACAATGTGTACTCGCTACAATCTTAATAAAGAAAGATGTGTTGGTGTCTAGTTAAAGTCTGAGACAACAATAATATAAGCGCTGATTTCACAGTCAATGCGTAGATCCAGATTATCATTCTCCAAATACTTAACTTGACCGTTGCTTTGTGCAGAACGGTTAGGCAAATAATCATCAACGTCTGTTTTGTAAATCTGGTTCACAGTCAATGGACGGTGAATCCTCCTGAAAAATCAGGATGGAAATTTGGTTTCCTCAATCTCTGTTAACACCACTGCAGATATCTAACGTCACAGGTTCAAAGAAATTGGCGACCTTAAAACGGCGGAGAGTCTGGATACAGGAAGCTAGTGTGGCACAAAAATGAAGAATTGATTCTAACGGAACCACAGCTCATTTTGGTACTACCTACGGACTTACTGAGAAAAAGTTCTCTCAGCAGATTTCATTTTAAGGTGTTTACATTTTTGAACCGAACAATACTCAACATTATGCACGGCAGTGCGCAGCAGATGTACTTTCTTTTCTGCGTAACAACCTGGATGGAATCAGTTAATGTGGTCAAAATGGGTTGGACTAACATGACCAGGTTTACCCGAACTCATTACTTCTATAGTCTATTCTCAGAGTCAGGGACATAACGGAAAGAGTGACTAACAATTCAAATGCGCTACTACGCCCAAGTTACCGTTTGTTAATTCTCAACCATTACTTCGTAGATGGCGGACTTTCCATGGCTTTGCAGCTCAAGTGACCTTGAAAATAGGACCGTGACCAAAACGGTTAATATCTCTGTGCTTTCTAGTGTGATGACTTGTGGGAACTTTAATGACAACTTAGTCAATAAAATGCCTACAGACGTACAGTTCTGTCGTCATTTTATGCTTAATCATAATGGAATGTTTGACATCTGCATGCAGTCATCTTACAGCTTCTGTTGTTGAAAACACGTTAGGTCTGCCTGTGACATCTTGAATACCCTCCGCAACTGTAGCTGGGCTTTAGTTTTGTTCAACTTTCAAGAAGAGTAAATACAAATCGTACTGTTACCTAACGAATATTTGAATTTATAGGTCTATGTACTAAACACTTCAATAGCAGTTTTGGGTTGTAGTAACAACCGACAAATTTGAATTGAAACGAAACAGATTGTGACACATCGGTATCATGATTAGCGCGAAAGACTAGAGTCGTGCTTGTCTTATGTGACATCAGCATTAGGAAAATGAAACAACGTTACAGATAGAAGTTGCCAAAGGATAGCCTGCAGGACTCCTTTGAATTCGTTAATACAACCGATAAACCCAACTTAATTGAACGATAAGTACTTCCTGTTGACGTATCGCCCCTGCTTACAAATATCCCATTAAGAGAGACGATAGATTAGTTATATGGTCACACTATGGCCAGCAACCTAGACGTCTATATATCCTCAGCACAACTATTTTCAACGTGCAATTTAACTCCGACGAAAAATGTTATAAACCAATCGATGCTGTGGCCATGGGATCCCCACTGTTGTTTGAAGACACCCCTTCGGTGGGGCTTGAAATCGATCAGCGGTAAGAAGCCGCCTTCGTGTTTATAGGCGGCAGTTGGATAATATCCTATATATGGTTAACATCGTGCTAATCCAGAGGATATCTTAGTTCTTTTTAACTCGGCCCGCAGGGATGTAGCATATACATCAGACATTCAATATAACAGTCAGCCAGCCTTCCTGGACGAGTTCCTTCGGCGCTGTGCCGTCGGATCAGGTCGATTTTAGATCCATAAAAAACCTAGAATTGGTAGCGTGTTCACTTTAGCAGTCACGTCCATCTGGTGCAAAAATGAAATCTCGTAAACAGTTCGGCCGATACAAATATAAAGATATATATGCATGGTAAGACTTGTGATGATGTCTTTCCTACTCACATTGTTCTTGTGAATCAGCTATCCGAAAAGATTTGTGAACAAGAATGTGCAAAGTCGCGAGGAAAGAAGGCAACGTATAGTTCGTTACTGCTAAAGTGTTACACGCCTGCTGAAACGCTCAGCAGGGCCCTCAACGTTGTTGTCAGTAGAATATTTTGTGCTGCCAGGTTGCATTGTTTGAACTCTTCTCCAGCTTTGTATCTATGCTTAAAAGACGAAGTGTCTGATTTTGTAATTTCTCTTGTGTACCGTTATTTACTCACTGCGTATCAGTGAACATCATCCAGTCTAGATCAGCAGCGGAGTCACTAAGATAACTACCAGAGCAATTGTGGCTACGGCTGAGACGATCGGAATCCGAATGAATAATTCACTTTTGTGCGCGCAGAAGCGTTTTGTTCTACCCTTGCGGATGTCACGGTCGATTGACTATCGAATCACCACCATTTCAGTTGCGTCATAATTGTGAGTTAATTATACCAAAGTTGTCACCATGCCTATGTATGATGTAGTTGATCTCGTATGAACTTATTACGTGTTTTAAGAGCCATGTCGTGACAACACTATATCATATAAACGTTAAGCATATGTTTACAACAGTTCATTCCCTTCAGAAGTTTAAACAAAACAATCAGAAAACGAAAACTGGTAGATGCAAGCATTTCGTATTGACTCGTCAGTACCAAATTTACAATAACATGAAACGGTTGTTTTATATCGAACAGATAGGGGGTAGGTTGGATAGTCAATCGGTGGATTAAGAAAGGTCACTAAGTGCAGGGAAGGGTCAAGTTTACGAGTAACTGTTTCTGAACACACAGGGTTGGATTTAGTCGATTGATTGCGACAGCTTCAGCAAACCGCAAGAATCTTGGATTCGAGTGACGTAATAGGATTCTGAATGCACCAACTGGGTCGATAACGTGTCCGGTGGTCAGGACGTGTCTTGCAACTGCGGACGCTGGTTGCTTGCCTGTTTCAAACACACTGTCGTTCTTCTGTAGTACGGAATTCTGTACCCACTTGGGTAGATGTTCCTTCATTCTGGAGATCAAGCACCTCTCGGTTCTGCCTATGTAACTTTCTTTGCAGTTACATGTAAATTGGTAGACACAATGTGAGGTGGCACCGACAGGTTGGTCTCCTTTGACTGAAGGGACAGGTAGTCTCTGGGTCCGGGCTAGCACACAGAGTTCCGCTGCGTTAAATGTCCGTTTAATTGAATTCACTAGTCGTTGAGTTGTTTGATGCATGTTATAATCACCTTTAAAAGGCAGTTCTATATAAACCTTCTTTTTCCTCACTGTGACCACCTGTTCTGAAGGTGGTTTTGGTCTACTATGCCTATCTATGAACCTTTTCGGATACCCATTAGATTGTAGTACAGACGTGGTCAAGTCTAATTCCCTTGCAAGACTATCTTGTGTACATATTCGTCTTGCTCGTGTGAATAATGTATTTACCAGTGCGCGTTTGTGATGGACCGGTGTGAAGCTACTAAAGTTCAGGTATTGACCGGACCATGTAGATTTCCTATAGATAGCTCTTTGAATAGAACCATCTTCCCGGCGACTTATGAGGATGTCTAGAAACGGTAAACAATTATCAACCTCAAATTCACACGTTACCTTCAGGTTTGGATGACAGCTATTTAAACGTTGCACTAGGTTATCTATTGCCTGTTTGGAACGACTGAATACTAGTGTATCATCAACATAGCGTTTGTAATATGACATATTTGCTATGTCTGCCGCTAACTCTTGCTCAATCTTTAACATGAAAAAGTCTGCTAAAATGGGCCCTAGTGGACTTCCCATGGCTACTCCATCTATTTGGCGATAGGACTGATCAATGAAACGGAAACTGACGTTTTCAGTGCACAGCAATAAAGTTTCCTTCAGAATATCACTAGGTAGCATATGGCCTAAAGATGAATAACTGAGGTCGAGCTTGTTCGTTGTGCCGTTTTCTGGTGATTTTTTTTATCACAATATATGTCATGAAGCGCGATCAAAGCTAGTAGGCGCCCACAGATTGAATTTGAAGTGGCAATTCTTACCTGGTTGCTTTATTCACCTTTCAGACCACTACATCAAGGTTGTGCACAAAGACCCTGAGTCGACGGATAGTCAGACAATCAGAGAAGGCAATTTTATTTAAACATAACTCTGTCCTACTCCTGAACCCTAATCCTTCTTGCTTATTCTAGTATGGCTGCATGTTGCGTAATACCTCTTTGGACACATGTTATATTTTGGCTACCACGCCAGGATGGTTTTCGCCAGCTTGTGTTTATGTGATCAACTTATGCTCAAATCACTACGAACTCATGATTAAAGCAGTCTGGTTTGATCGGGCATTCTTGGACCCGTAGGTTGCAATCACACACGCGGTACACGTATACACGCACACAAAGCAACCTCAACACACACAGTCTGTGGCATCACTATCACTGGCCAGTTCACGTAGGCCTTGGAACATCGGTGACAGTGTTCATTTGCACAGGTGCACTGTAACGCAGTGTGCCGTCGTGCTGTGAAAGCTATGTTGGTTTCCGATTGTGTAAGTCGTGTGCATGTCCTATCGAGCCTTTGGCTGGTGTTTGTAACGGTTATTTTCTTTTACACGACTGTCTTTGAAACCCTTACTTCAGAAGAATACTGTCTCCTGGTATATCCACGATGCACAAATCTGGTTAATGAGTGTTACAGGTACACGAACCCAGAATGTCTGGCTTGCGTGTTATAATATCGCTTTGGATTTATGATTGAATTTCATGAAGTGAAGTGGATCGTCGTAAAACTAAACGATCTGGCAGCAGCACTAACGTAATATGATTGTAGGTGAAATCTTGCAAGAAAAAAATAAATGACAATGAGGAGATTACGGCGACATGAGTGCGGTGAACTCTGCAGTTGTACAATGGCTGTTTGTTTACTCCTAGTTGTACAAAGGACTGGGAAATAAATTTTTGCCTCACACCTGGGGTTTCTGTTGATCAGTGTCGTTTTTACATTATACGAGCTTTAGGAGACATGACATTAATCTTCCCATATTAGTCTCCACCGGGTTTCAGTCGCTTCGGTCTGAAGTTGTTGCATAAAACGCGGCCTCTGCCGATTTGGGTTTATTTGATATTTTACTGACAAATCAACTGCTACTGCTGGAATTTGAGAACAACTTAACGCATGCGTCTGTGTTATGTTTTTGAGCGCAGTTTCAAGTCGTCTTTTTTCCTCCTGATTTTAGTAGAAGCTTTGTTTGCTGGAGCTTTTACGGACTGCGATTTACGGCGGAGGTCATTGGAAGCATATCACTCAGGTGCGCACGTCAACAAATTCATTTCACACAGACCGTGCTAAAGTAGGTGCGTGTCGGCAGCTTTCCGTCATTCTAGTTGGTTGAAAACATGAAGATGAAGTTGTGTTTGCAACTGTTCTCAGTTTAGACAATGTGCTTGTTGGAAGTTCGTTATTGAAACGGCAGTATTACTGCCTAACGGTTGATGCAGCTTCTTTAATGTGGCCGGTATGTCACCAGTTCGGAATAAAGATAGTCAATACTTTCATTCCGATTGTCTGCAAACATTGTTCAGCTTGAAAATCCGAGAAAGTTGTTCATCATATTTGCTACTATCCAGTCACAATGATGAACGGATTTGTGTACGTTTAGCTCTTTGCAGTTTGTCACAAATGTGTTTGTGAGTGAGCACATATATATACCCCACATCTTATGGGACCGTTCCAGTCGAGCCAATCGTCAACACTAAACGATATTCTTGAGTCGTCAAATATATGTGGTTGTAAGCAAAACGGTTTGATCCTGGCAGTTCTAATCACACCATCAGTAGAAACCTGATAACTTTTTTCACACGCAGAACGGTCTAACCGTGTGTGGTTAAAGCAAGCAAAAAAGTTCAACATAACCTCTGTTGTAATGTGCACAATTAGATATGATCAAAAATTTCGAGAATGTATTTTTGCATGTTAAAATTAGGTTGTATTTTTGACATCGATTTCAACAACCATAAAGCTTTTCAAATTTTGTTGCTGAAAATGACATCCTGTATTTACATCTGTATTGAATGACAGCTGTCACACTTTGTTGTCAGCCCAACTCGAACCCGACCCTTGTCTTCATCGTCATATGTTGTTGATTAACCTTCCTTTTTTTTACCAGATATGCAGTTTAATTCTTTTTTTCAGCACTGAATGTGGAATATATGGACATTTAGTTCCTGTTGTTGAATACCATGCAAAGTGGTTGGTTTTTACCAAGCAATTATCTTTATTCGAGGATGAAATAACAGTTTCTCCAATAAATGTATTGTTATACGCTAATGATCATCTTAATTCTGTTTAAAGCTTACTGTACGGCATACCATCCGTAGTTTAACTACGGTTATGGAGGAGTGCTAAAACTTGCTACGGAGCGCACTTGAAGTTCAAACGGTAACCTACAAACAATTTATGCGCAGTCGGCAATATCATTTAGTAATGCCGTTTCGCTTCAGATACAGAAAATGTTTCAAACCAAAGTTCTGTGTCAAAACTGCACTGTCGCCATTTAACTTCTTGTTTTTGTCAAATAATGAGTTTCTAATAGATTCACTGAATCCTTTAGATAACCAATAACGATAACGGTCCATCAGCTGCTTGTGATATTCTTTTTTACCACCGTTCGTCACAAGCGTAGAAGTATCTTCAGAAATGCGCTGGAAAGTTCTGTTACTGTGTCCTTTATGGAAACTGTATGATGTAACCGTCATCTTGAGCGGTGTAAATTTATTGATGGTTTGCAGGTGTTTGTTCACAGTGCACTAAGAGTCACAAATCAGAACATTGTGGAAAGATGTAATTTCTTACATTATAATGCCACGAACTTGCATTCTGTAATGTACAGCAACTTGAATGAGTCATTTTAAGGCAGAACAGCGAACAGAACTAGAGTAGTACGTAATGTGATTGTAGTAAATCAAAACTAAAGCAGCTTCAACAATACAGTGGGTTGTTTTCGAATACACAGAATAAATTCTGAATGTGTGATTAGCACAGCTTCGACCACCATGAACAGACGTTAAAAAACTGTAGGACAATTAGACAGATCTGCGGTGTGCCCGCTTACGACTAAATGGCAAGCGACGGGTGATGTGGGCGGTCGGTCGGGGACCAAAGTTTACAACCTTCACCGGGACATCTCTCTGACTAGGCATTTTGGAATGTACTCAACCACTCGGATGATTAATTTCCCTTCCGTTCTTCCTAGGTTGCAGGCAGGATAGCTACATTTGAATTGACACTTTATAATACTCTGAATTAAGGACTTCGATCATCCCAGGAAGTCGTACTCGGATTCAAACCTCCCACGCAAATACTAAGGAGAAGACCTCCTAATGGTTGCAGTAAGCAGTTCATGTTCATGAGACAAGAAGCCGAATTTATGGATGTAAAACAGTATTGAAGAAATCATAGTCACTCATTGGCTAGTCGTAGTAGCACATACAAAATCACAAACTGGACGTTAACTGGTGCAATACGGAACAAAGAAATTAGCCAATAACAGAGGGCATAACATCAAGACTATTTCTTCAATCCTGATGTGGTATCTTCAACACGACGTTTAGATTGGCTCGTTGTTAGAACCCCCATCGTGTCGGGGTTTGGATAAACGGTGAATCGAGTCGATTTTTACCACACAAATACAATGAGAACTGCCCAGATTTGGTTAGATCAGCTTCGTAGGAGACAGTGATACCGATTTTGTAGTGACCATTAATCATAAAGAGGCAGCGTAATACGTTTGTTTGATTGCCGTGTTCAGTTTTCCACAGGCTTGCTCAAACAGCACATTATATCTATACAGCAATTCAATAAATACGAGCCTTTGGCGTTACGATGGCCAAAAACCTGAAAAAATTGGATATTTCCCTGTCCACATTGGTTTATGACAGACAAAGCATCTAACTGAATAATTCAAGAGACGCATGAGTAGTACATCAGGAAAAGCCAGTGCGTAGCTCTTTGCCATCCAAAATGTCACGCTTAGGTTTTTATATGAGCCATTGAAAATTTTCATTGCCGGGTTGATCAATCCATACTCAGAGGCGAGCAAAAAATACCGTCAACGTAACTCTTATAAAAATCATTGGTGTTTAAAAAGTGCACACATTTTCACTCCCGCATAATCGTAAAGTTTACCAGAAGTAGCCTAAGAACTTGAGGATTAAATCTTCCAACCTACAATGCAATGAGATGTGAGGGAATCCATAATTTGTGATGCGCTACTGCTCGTTAAGTAATAACATCATAGCCGAGGCGAAAAGCAGATGATGGATGTTTTCGCAGTGTTTCTGCCCAATCATGTGGCCTGGAACGTACACAAACCTAAGGGGTGGTCGAAGCATCGATGTAAGTTAATTGTTTCCGTGATAGCTTAGCCACTAATGCGTTGAAACCTGAAAATTGTTTTCAGCAGGATGTGAATCCACTGTTCACCTCTGATGGATTTTCAGCTACGATGATGATTAGTAACTCTCAGCCCACAGTTTATTTTCGCTTTTCATTTCGCGTTTTTATTTTTGTACTTGATAAAGGAAACGTTTAAAAAATCTTTGAAATTCTCTTGTTTGACTGAAGGGATTTTTGGTGGAATTTATCTTAGATCCAAAAGTGGACTGAAAATCACTGAACCTCACGTGTCCCATCTGTAAATTTTTCAAACCGTGGCAGTTTTAACAAAAATCATTTCATTTCCAATTACTCCCGAACACATCAATCGTATTGTTTTACTGCATCTGCAGTTATCTGGTTTTGGGAAACCAATCACGCGAAAAGTGTTCATGTTATTACAACCTTAATCAAAACGCGACTTACATCTTTACCAACATGCTTACAGTTAACAATTGCATCTGAATCACTTCATTACGCTAAGAGCTAAGTGGTCGTCATCAGCAATAGAAAGTTGACTTTGAGATACTCAGTAGAAGCACACAGACACACCCTAGTAATTGGGTCACTTTGGACGAAAGAATAACAGCATTTCGAAAAACGTAATAGATTTGGAGAGTAGTGTATTTTATTCTGACGTACGCATCATCACATCAGTATTGAAGGTGCAACATTATTAGGGGTATGAAGATTATGTTGTCGGACTAATTTGTTGGTGGTCAAAATTACATATCTTAAACACCTCCATGAACTATAGCTAAGAGTAAATTTCAAAGTTGAGTGTGTGAATACCATTTTATTAAAAACTTTTTCGAGTAAGCCGCATTTCACGACGGGAAGAGAAAGTTAGGCTTCATCTATAGATTGTAAGTATCATTTCTGTAGAGAAATTATACACAATGAGTAAAATGTTGAATCGCACTGAACATTTCTACGGGAAGTTCACAAACCTAACTAGAAATACAAGCAGAAAATTTGAGAGTAAATAAATCACACGTCACAGAATAATATGGAAATAAGTAGCCAAGAAGTCTACCAATATCAATTGTTTTTGATGTTTTGGTACAAAGTGAATAGAAAGCTAAGTAGACTGTGGCATGTCTACAAATTCACTTAAAACGTAGGCGTCGACCTAAACTCAGTAGGAATGCTGGGTTTGAGTTCCAATTTATCATGTCGCCGAATTGATTCTGTAAGTTTGGCTGTAGATTATTATGATACACTTTAATCACATTCACGTAACAGAAGTGATCAATCGTCAGACATACTTAGTTTATTTTTGACAACTCTGGAGATGTTGTGCGAGATAAGATGTTGATAAAAATCAGGTCCATTTGAACAGATGGAAACTGATGAAACGGAAAGGTATAAAATTCAGTCACTTCCTTCCTATCAAGTGTCACTTGACATACAATCCGTTTTAAATCATTAATTTCTAATTGAAAATGACTTATGAACCTTCAACGTTCTGGTGAACGAAAAATTGAAGTGGCTTAGTTCACTCTATTTCCTCTTGAGAATAATAATCCTATTTGTGAACTCAGTTTTGTTCAGAAGTTATTCATTTGGCAAATAGTGGAAGAAACCATGGTTTACACTGTTAATTAAACGTTTCATAGAAAAAAACGAACCAAGTAAAAAATTTCGTGTGACAGATCAACGCCAGCTGAATTGTATCATAGTGATGAACAGTTTGGCAGATCAGATTAGCGTAAAGAAATATAAAACTTCCGAACTCCTGGCGTGAATTTGTAGCTCAGCTGATAGAGCGCCTGCCGCATATGGTTTTGTTGTTTCTGTCGATAGATTGAATCCAGCCGAAGTCTTGATTTTTCACAATTGCATCTCATTTGAAATAATCTTGTCAACAACAGGCTGAATTTATAGCTTTTATAGGTTCATCTGACCATGTGATTTATCTTTTCCAATATAATGTATATGAAATTGCATGACGTGTAAAAACGTGTAGTCTGCAAAGTTTGGTCTGCAGTTCAGGTGAACTAGGAGAATACGAATGTCACTGAAATAAATGCACTGATCATGAAACCAAAGTATGGTCAAAATTTTATTCTCCACAACATGCTGGCTACCTATGGTGAGTTAGTTACATGTGATGTTTCAGTATCATTTCAACTCAGAAATCAGTAGTAAAAGATCAATCATATCGAACGCCTGGCTACTCAAAAAGAGGTAATCGTGATCGCATGCGGGCTAAGTTTAAAATGTCATTAGCAGACTCTCAGTTAAGCGACAACCTAATGAGCGTAAACCTAAACAGCGAGATCCTAAGGATCTGCGGACTGTCGGTCCTTGCTAAACTGGATGAAGTAGGTACACATGGTGAACAACTTGCACGATCATCCCAAATTTAGTGGTCTTCTGAACAAAAGTATACGTGGCACAAAGCATTAGGTAAAATATTGCTCCAAGACCATTTTATGAGATAAGACGTGTGTAAAACAAAACTGGACCGGGACGTTACTATATAGTTGGCACATACGCTTCTGTTATATAACAGATTATCACAAAAGAGTTTTGCGATTTTGGTTCAACGTTTTATTAAATCAAGCATGTGTTTCTGGCGGAAGAGTGTGGTTTGTGAGGAGTTAAACTCCCCCGTATTGGCTGTACAGTCTGATATCTTGGTATACGTGCACATTTTATATTAGATGAAGACCAGAACCGTAGATATTGCGGTTCGAAACCCTAAACTCTGGACTAAGTATCCGCTTCCAACGATGTTTGACGTATTGAATGGTGGCAAGAAACTACATCGTACACTAAATTGTTAAACTGAAGGACTTCAGATAGTGTGCCACTGTCAAAATGTAGAAGTCATAATTACCATACAACAGGGCCAGTTCACTCTTCCCGGATCTTGAACACACCTTGTATACTACTATGGAATGTCCAACTTGATAAAACCAGCTGAACCAAGCCGGTCTAAGTTGAAACATGTGGTAGTAATATCTTCAGGCCTCAGTTCAGTCCACATTAACCCATTCTCTTATTTGAATTGAACGCGGTGTTATTCGCTGGCTTATAAAACCAGTGTTTCAGCCTATACCAGGTGTTTTTTTGTCTAAAACTAAGTTAACAAAATGCTTTCAATCATTTTCCTACAATTCAACGGTGGGGTTTACTCAGCGTTCGTTGCAAAATGCTTGTAGGGACGTAGTACTTAAATATAAATCCAAAAGCTACTCCTGTTGCTCATTGTTTTCTTTCTGGTATATCCGGAAGTTTCGTTTAAATGTTTCAGCCAGTGCGTAACGGCTATCTGGACTTTCGCGATTGACTAGCGATTTCTGACATGCCTACCTAAATAACTTAATCCTTCAGGCAACCTCAACGGACAGTAAGTTATATGTATATTCAACGGCCATTGATCGTTGGCTACCTCATGTGGAGCAATCAACATTCTGACCCTGTTCCTATGTCAAAAGAACAACTAGGATCACACGGCAATGTAATGCGTGTATCTGTTTGGGGCACTGAACAGTATTCCCAGTAGAATACAAAACATTATCAAGAGGCAAGGGGCGAAGCGAGGCGTAATCAGAGAATTCAGTGCCACACACAACTTTCTCTTGAGCAAAAAAGTGGCTTCAGGCAATCTTTATGTGTATTACGTTGGTCATAGATCTGCTGATTACAATCGGGTAACATCCGCTTCGTAATAGTCCACTTTAGGTTGATATGACGCAGGTCTTTGCTGGATTGCTCAGCAACGTGTAGATTTTGTGAGCAATCTCAGAACGATGAATGCTTTCAGTTATGAGGTTGTACACACGTATTCGTTTTCCTCTACCTTTTCTTTTTCGTAGGTTTCGCAACATAAAGAAAGTGTAACCCTTTCATTTCACGTACACATCTGTTTTTATTTAGGGTATTTTCTCCAAGTAGGTGTCAACTGAACTTTGCGAACTGAATTAGAGAATCGAAGGTTGCGCTTGTGGATCGTGGTTAAGTTGAACCTATCCTTGTGTAGAGGAGCGTCTTTGAGAGTTCTGGTGATGGGTTGGTGAAAGTGAACCATGAAAACATTCCGTAAATTGGTACGTTGAATAGGTGCAACATTCAGAGAGGGTTGATAGACGTATATAGGAACATATAAGATTATCCGTTTGATTGAAACAATGATGGCGCACACTGACAACGTTGGCACAAGTGCTCAACAAGCATTTAGCCTTAAAATCTAGTGAAGTCCTTTTTCGAGGAAGCCAAAATAACCAGGTTAAACACAGTGGTAAATATAATGAAGGTTTGCGGAAAAGTAGTGCTATTTCTTGCGCTCCATTTAGTAGTAACTTTTGGGAAGTAGCACTTGTAAGGAGGCTCACGGTGAATGGGTCACTTCGAGGTCCATGATCTTTTCACGTTTGGGGGAATTTCTTGCGGAATTGGTGTTCACTAACTTGAGAAAAATTACGAGGTGGATAAAACATTTATCGGTTGAATTTCGTAAGTGTGCACAGTTTACAACTAATCCTTTGGAGCCAGCTAACTAAATGCATCAAAAGAGCTATTTCCTAGTATTCTTGCATCCTGCCTTGAGTTGAGCAAGCTATATATTGACATTTAGCTGGTCTCTTATTTCGTGATATTCATAAAATTGTCTCGGGTGACAGCAGGCTTATTTTTAAGACGGCAAACTGTTATGAAGAGTTCACGGTCCGCAACTTTCTTCTTCTTTGCAGTGAAAGTTTCTTTGGGTGAGAAACGACCACCACAAGTTAAAAGCCAGAAAGATAACCTATTTACATGCATACGATTTCAACAAAAATGAAAGTAGTAGATCTCAGTGCACATGATTATTTAGCAGATCTGTTACAGTTTAAGCATATTCATTAGTTTTGAAGTCCCCTTTGGATAAGAAGTCCTAACACATTTTTTTTAGGTTGTTTGGACAATTCGTGAGGTGATGACTTTAGTACAGCTGGTAATTGAGAAACTGCCTACTTTCCAAGTTCTAGAACGCCCTGTTTCCGTGATGATGTGGAACGACAGATGCATCCCCAGCTCCTAAGTTACTGTCTTCCGTTCTAATCACAGGCCTTCTTTTTGTTCTTTCCATTTTGGACCAGACCACGGAAGTCCCGCATTTCGAAACACGAAGGATAGTGTAAAACCATCGTGAAAGACAAGTTTTTTGTGTAAATTACATTCGCACTGTTGCTCAAGCACTAAGAAAGAAGTATAGCCGTATCGGCGGTAGCAGTTCTAAACAAAACCACGTTTTCTTCTACCTTAAAACTGGAGCCAAATGGTATAATTTCTTCTTTTCCATCCTATTCAGCATGCCCACTTTTTATTGTCGGTAGCGCTTTGTTTGGATGGAATGTCGCAAAACGAACATTATACATTGAGGCATGTCCAGTGGCATGTTCTGTTTAGTGCAAAGTAGCCCGTATATCCCGTTTTTATTTATCAGAAACGCCATCATTTTTCTTCATTCTACTAATCGACTTATTCTGGGTGTAGTTGGTGCTGAAATACAATGTTTATTTTATTTGATGTTTGGACTTATGATTGTGGGGGTTATTAGGCGATTGCTATCAGAAGAAGCGGGGTTTTGTGACGTTGGTCAACCGCTTATTCATGGCGCGCAGCAGTTGTTAACCAGTAACTACTTGGAATTCGAGTTGAATATAAAAAAATCTATATATTAATCCGAAGGCAGTTTCAAAATTTCAACGGAACAAATCTGATTGTACATTAATGAAGCAAATGTTAAGTTTAACGTCAAGTCCTATAGGAATCCGACAAACACTGATCCCACTAAATTTAATCTGGCGTGTAAGACGGTTGAGAAGTGGTTGGAGATTATCTCAAGGTTTTTATGTTAACGTATTGCTTTATTCGACATCTGTACTGTAAACTCTATCGCTTGTTAAATGGCCATGTATTCGACTCATAATGTTAACCAGATTGACTGCAACCAACAGTTTTACTTCCACGGCATGGCCTCTAATAACGCGCCCGGGGGAGTGCAAACGGGTGGCAACAATTCACCGTCATATGGTATGTTTTTCTCAGGAATACGTTTCTATGTAAATCTGACTGGCTCACTTAACTCACAGTATGTAAGTTGGCGGTTCCAAAAAAGAGTAGTTCCCAACTGTTATCTGATATCACCCATTATTTGACTAAATACAAACTTAGTGCTACCAAGCGGTTTGTAGGATATTTTTAAACAAAAGCCAATGTGTTTGCAGTACTTAGTGTCATGTCTCAGTCTCTAGGTTTTTAAAATTAACCCAGGTGGTTTTTGCTCAAGTGTGCGTCATTTCTGCTCTTTTCTCAGAGTTTTGTTGTTCACCCTACTTGTATTAAAAAGCTAATGTTGGCCCATTTTCATACCGGCTGATGTTCACCAACAGTAGAAATAAATACTTCAACTATTTCCAAATGCCGATTTGGATTCATTAAAAACATTGACATGATAATGATAAGAAACTTTTCAAATACCCCCTAATTTCCTTATCATTTCACTTGTTCCAAGATTCTTTATATAACCGATAAACTTCCAAGGTAACAGTGTGTGTGCACTATGTTTAAAGATTTCGGTTTGTCTCGACTGAAAGTAAGAACTACTGTTAACCTAGTTTGTTGCATCCTATTTGTTCTAACTGCTGATTATCTGGTTGCTTGAAGTACAAACTCTGCATACCTTCACCAGCTCAAATTAGACCAGCTGCATTAAGTAAAAGACATGAAAGATCTAGCCGCCTGCGATGGCCGACCACGGTATAAATCACTGCTGGCGAGAACTCCAACAACTGCATATTATAAGGTTAGCCATGTAATTGTAAGTTAAAGTACTAATAACAATTTTTCATGGGAAACACGTTATTGCCGAAGCCTCTTTGTCAACACACACGGTCACATATGCGTAGTAAACAGAGTATATCTGTAGAAAATATATCATTTTAATCAACGCCGGGGATGGTCATTTTAACGCACAGGTTGCAACTCAATAAAGATGAAGGTTGGAAAGTAGACGGTCACTGACTCACAAGTATAGTTTTTGCTTCATTTGTAAGCACCAAATTCTGGTCAGCTTAATGCGATTCAATACAAAAGGCAGGGGTACTGCAATTGACCTAACACAGTCCATTTTCATCCCTTTCATCATCTTTACTGATGACCGTGCTAAACAGTGCGAAACACCATGTCTCACTTAACCTTAACTTCAGCATCTTAAACTTTGTTTTCGAAACCGTTCAGTCATATGTAGCCGCCGTTCTATAACTTTGATGTGCATACGAACTGGATGTTCACCGAAAAATATCCACGGTTCTGTAGTAAAAAACAAGGCTGTACCTGTTGTCTCAAAGGGCAAAACACTCCAAATGTTTTATTGGTTTGTTCTGAGTCGTGGTGACTCAACTTGAGTCAAAAGGCAATATTTCTATATTTGCCATACCTTCTTTATAAAGGCACGGTCGTCACTCCACTAACGCGATCATTACTGAAAATACATTTCACTCAATCCGCAACCCAAAAGTTCACGTCATATATCACTAGCAAAAGATAGCTGCATTCTAAGAAGTTTTATTTATGCTGGGTACAAGCTCACAAACAGACTGCCTTTATATAAACAACACTAAGCATTACTTGTTGTGTATATCATCGACGTAGGCATACGCGGATATATCACCCTCGTCTGTGAGCTTGCATCCGGGTAGATATGTTTCCACAGATTACCGAAGAAGTATCTTTCACTTAAATACATAGAAAACTCCCTCTCTGATTTCGAGTAGCCATTCGTAGACATTTAAATATGCAAACTAAAATACCTTGCCAGAACAATTAATTTCCTCCCTGCTAAATTGTTTTTCCTGCCACCTCCGCTGTACTTGCATCATGCTGGTCTAAAAATTAAACAAGTCAGTCACCGGCAACAATTTGAGGCTTAATTGTTTATCACTGACGTCTGCATCTTGCATCCACAAGGTGAAAGCTGAATTTTGAAGCACACAGACGCAATTGTTTGCTCTTCATCTTTTTCTATCCAATTTAAAGGCTGTAACAAAACAATTTAATCAGCTTTTATACTATTCTAGAATTTTTGTTAGCTATCTCGCGGTTCTTTGTGGCTGTCACTGATGTGTTCATAAGGGCGGATTGTTTCACCAGGTGTCTTACGCCGTTGTCAGCTCCTCACTTTTTAAAACACCTCTGTCAACTCACAACAAATTGTATCAGGATGGTTGTCCTGTACTAATCTACATCACCATTATGATCTGTGAGATAACAGAAGCTGCAGCCACCACCATGGAATTTTCATCGGTGTCACATGGTTTATCCGGATGTCTTTAGCTGGAGGTATTTGGTGGTCAGTGTTAATTAAGATGAATGCAGTCGCATTAGAAAGGGGCTCTCACGAGCCTTTCTGATGCCACTTTGAAAGGTACTCCCAAATCTTTTTTCTGGTGGCAATGTGAGAGTTCTCTCAATGTAACCGGCTTGACAAAAACACGTCGGAGTATACGCATGGGAGGATGAGGAAAATCCGGGCGATTTACTTCTCAAGTGAAGCACGAGTATCCGGGAGTTATTGAACACTAATACGATCAGTACCTCATGGTAGATAATCTCAACTGAATCAGAAATTTGCAAGGTAACCATCTTTTTGTGACTGAGCGATAAATGTTTATCTTTTGTCTAATGGTACAACCGAAAAAGAAACAATGATTTTTTTTACGCCAAACCTTAGCATTCGTATTCTGACTGTGTACACAATTACATCGAAAATATTTGGCTCTACGGGTTTAAATGGTAAACAAACGTGAGGATAAAGTGAATGGAATGACCGTGCATTGTGTGTCATAAACGACATTATGAAGCAAATAACCTATTTGTAATAAAATCCTCAACAAATTAATAGGTCTTGCGATTTTGTGTGCTGTTCTGTGCAAAATACTGAAGAAGCGTAACAGTCAAAATTATTGCCTCTCCAGATAATGCGTAAAGTTTGCAAAACTTTTTACGACTAACAACTACCCTAGGCCATTTACTGGATTAATTAGTTCGCACGCTATCTGCAACACCTCACAAAAATCTGCGCTGTTAGCATCAGTTATAAGTTAATGCTTAGGCGGACTGATTGCACCCATGTAGGCCAACGAAACCGTTCATTTTGTAGCTTAGACAACTAAGCTATTCCAGCTGAGTAACACTGCGTTCTACTTTTCCTTATTGCTCTTAGGGAAAAATCGTTTATCGCAAGCTGACCTACGGTTAGTTCATGTCCCACAAAATATGGTTAAGCATTGATTTAGTATTAAAACAGCCACTCAACTTTCTGCTATCTATTGTCTTATGGAATTTACCACATTTTAACACGAGACCGAATACAACAATGTACACTCGAACCCATTTCTTTACTGATCAACATTTTCACAAACCAGTCAAAGAACATTTTTTAACGAACAGGCCATATTGTTAACCTGCGACTTTCCAATGAGTAAATGGATTTATGCTCTGCTGTAGTCGTGTTGTTAACCCTCGGTTACCGCTAGGACTGGTACTGTTAAGCTTCAAATCTTTGGTTTTCATGGTAACATGTCTCTGGAAAGAAAGCAGAATTAATTATCACATTTAGTATTCCACGCCCATGCTTTATCATTACTAAATATGTTTAAGTAAAGAAAGCGCATTTTCTGGAGACAGTGGTTACGTCAGTCAAGGTTGAATTACTGTGGTTCAACAAACAAACGCATTACTACCTAACCACTATTGAACTGACCACTTTGCCCCTAAATTTCCAAAGCCATCTGGGAACAGACTTTGGGAACAGTTAAAAGGTTTTGTTATTTTGATAACAACGACGGTACGAAGACTTTTCTCAATGCACAGTTGAACAGTATCTTGTTCCAAACTTCATTTTGGTTGTGACTTTCTAACCAAAAATTTGAGATCGTTATCCTTGCTATGTTTGAAGAGATTGTGTGAAAAGCTAGGGATATGCGACCAAAAGGTAACCTGTTCATAGCCCGTTATTGCGAGTGGACAACGCTTCTCCATCCTACCTACCACGGAAACAAAACTTGAATAACGTTGACACCCGGTGATCGATTTTGTCTTTCTGAACAAGTTGGGTAAACAAGCCATAAATACATTACACAGAACTTCCTCCTCACAAACAATGCTCATCAGACCAATGGCCGGGAGGATAGAAAATTGGGCTAATGATTCGAAAGACTGTCAATTTGATCCGTATTTAGAATATCATTACCTGATGAGTCCAGACAAAGCCAGGGCCAGTTGTGCAGTTTTAGTTTCAAAGAGGAAGATTATTCCAATATGTTTTATTTTATGGTATTTCCACCAATTTTTGTTAAAAAACACTTGCCAGTCGAAGTAAAACGATGTGGTTTTTTGTATCATGATAAGTTTAATGTGAGAAGTAAGTGAACGCTGGGGAGTGAAGGGAGTAGAAAAGCCCAGCCGGTAAGATTCAGAAACTCTTAAATTATGTTAGACGTGATGGATCAAAAGTTTTCGTGAGTTTGTAAACAAGTCTGAATACCAAGAAATGACGTAAGTGGGAGACAATTTGGTTCAGCTCATTTTTACATTGACTGGCTAGTACACAACGGAAAATTGGGAAAAGCCACATAAGCACATTTATCTGTCTTCAAAATCTGAGGTAATTTTGCAACACACTCAGGTTTTATACATTTTTCAGTTCCACGCATTGTTACATGAGAAAACTGTACTCGATTTATGCACCGCTGTCGATGTCAGCCTAGAAAAGAACTGTAACGGGGTTGAATTGGAGCAGTTTCTTGATTGAAGAAGGTTTAGTTGATCGAAACCCACGTACAGTCTACTGTTAGAAGAGGTGCGACTGATCGGCGCCAACCAACCAGAAATGTCGATCAGCTGCTATGTTGATAAATACTGTTCCTCCATGAAAAATAGTGCAATTTTCTTCAATAAATCTAGATTGCTTAGGGGTGCTCAGGCTTCTGTTGTGAGTTTTTTTGTTTGATAACACAATATACAATGAGCATTACCTAGAGAAGTGTATTAATTGCAGTTGATGCGGCAGATATGGTGGTTCGGAGAAGTGGTTTTTAGCATAGTCGGTCACGTGCACACTGGCGTTGTCAACACAGTCCTTCTACAAACTAGACTATATTGCAGTCTTGTTGTGTCATGTTTGAACAATGCTCACATTCATGCCTACAGATGCGTAATAATCAAGAATATTTCTCATTCCTCACAACTTTGTTGAACTTGCAGTTCCTATGCAGTTCACTTGCTCTTTTAAATGTGAAAACCTGCCATAAGTGCAGGGTCTAAGAGACCCCCAAGTCCATGCTGGAGTCCTGCCATTGGATCACCTCAACTCACAGGTATACTCTGTTCATCTTGACACATGGTTTGTGGTGGTCCATACATTAAGACTCTCCAAAGTGAATCTGCAACACTTGAGAAACAAGGTCTAAGATGTCGTAAGTAACAACACTGTTATAACGCGTTATCAGTTACCACTGGGACAGCTCTATAATAAACGTATGGTAGGAGAACGCAGCCCCGATGTAGAAGACAGTAGATGTGTTAGGCATAACTGCTTTTGTGTCAGGTTTAGGTCAGTATGCACTAACAGGGTTTCGGTACAGAGTCACTTAAATAAATGGAGTGGCAAGATCTATTGTGGAATTCTACAGTACTGGGAGACAGAGAAAATTTGTCGAGCAGAATATAGCATGAATGGAGAAAAAGCCAAGAATGATTTCTCTAGGCAAAGATTGGGATAACACCACACGCTTTTGTTCTTACAGAAATGGATTTGCTTACTGAAATGTAGTCAATCTACTTGAAACTTCTTCTTAGCAGATAAGCTGGATTATTAAAGCTGTGTCCACTCGTCATTCAGTCCTGTTCTTTGATTGCATACTAAATTCTCTAGATAATACTTTGAGCAAAAAAATGAAGAGGGTGAAACAGAATTAGTTTACGCAGTAAGCAATTATTGTTATTACCACTTCGTCAATTCAGACAGTTGTCTCCGAACATACAACACGGTATTGAACAAGACCAATATGGTAGTTCTGACCTGGCGCTGTGTTTGGTTGTGGGACGTTCAATATGGAAGAAGAAATACTTTGTCGCGATCAAGTTGGTGTTGCGCCACTAGAAATTGACGTGCAGTGGACGAGAGACCATCCCTGTTACTGTGCGTGGCTGTAACGCCAGGTGTTTGTGTGACCTGTTGTTTGATCCGCCTCGTAGCATTCACCGTGGCCGTGGTTCTCAACTGGCACCTAGTCGTATCTACTTCTGATTTTCCACATCGACACTGATGTTTAAAAATAAAATCGTTCGTTGGATTTATTCGCCACTTCACTGAATTCACTGAAAACTTCAGAAGAGGCGACTAAAATGTTGGTGTTTCTCGGGATTATCCATTCTTAAGTTGGTTTCAAACGGTACACACGGTTTGTCTTTTTGATTTCTCCGCTTATAATAACAAAGCTCTCACTTTTCTCGACAGGGACAACCAAGTTTAAAATAATTTCAAGCTAACTGATATTAGTTTGCCATTAAATATCGAACTTTCAAAAAATCCAGCATGTTAGACAGGTAGAACACAGGATAAACGTTGCGAAATTCTGTTAGGTTGAAAACCCAAACTATTTCAAACTGTCTCAACTAAAAGATGATGCAATTGCCTGATAACCCCTACGACATTGAGATAATGCTTCAATCGAACTGAAAAATATTTACGTCCGCACGTACCTACCATATTCATTGTTTTAAATGGAATACTTTTCAACTTTGCGTGTGTCATCACATTCAGTCAGTGATAAACGTAACTTTTATACCGACTGTTTAGTTCTATAAACGCATTTTCACATATCACGAAGAGTGACAAGCTGTCACAGTTCGTTGTGACCTCATGAGTACTTAGGGCAGACAACACTAATTTCGAGTCTGATTATAACATCACAATTTCGAAGATTACTGATATCATTCTGTGTGATTTCTTTTGCCTTCATAATTGACACAATTTACGCAGTCAGTGAGGTAATAATTTTGTTCAAGCTGACAGTCACGATGGAGAGCATATTCGATGAGGCATTTTGTACATAGTCCTTACAATTTGAGGTCAGATAAATTTTGTTCTCTTGTAGGACAGCCAGGTCTGTAAAATGGCCCATCCAGTGGACCAACTTCGGTGTAGATACATGAGGCTGATATAACTACTGTGACTTGCATCGAATCTGAATCCCATAAAAACTAAAAAACAGCCCCGTTATGTGAGGCTAGTACAATTTCGATGGTCGACAGGGTTTTAGGGGGTACAGCATTTGGCTGTTCTAGATGTCTGCTCTAACAATCCACCATGTGGATCATTTGGTAGACATCAGGGACAAAATGTGGCATTCTAGTGGTTGGTCTCATAGTCGGCGGGGTAATTTTGCACATGCTCACTTTTTATGCAAATTCTGTGTGTAGCTGAAGAGGTAAAAATAATGAAAATCAGATGGCTGTGTTCGGAAGGGTTGCAATTAACAGTGTTTCGGAACATGAGAGAAACACTCAGTTTGTATCACTGCGATCTATTTGAGTGTTTGTAAAAGACAGAGAAAATTTAGAAGTTAGTACGTTTGCATTTGTTGTGATACATTTCGATCTGTAAAAATGCTTGTCTGAGATATGTTTCCTGGAATAGATCACCTTATGAAACGGGTCGTTGTATGCAATCTCACTACCACAGAACAATGTAAACATTTTCAAATTACCCTTTACTCATTTTATGCCAACACTTTCAGTCTAATAAAGACGGCCGCTATGACGTAATTTATTTAAGTTTTCATAGTTCTGAAACAACGGGTGAACAATCTGTAAGTTGCTTCAGTTTCAACGTTTCCCTGTGGATAATGAAAATTCTTCTTGGTAACGTTGTCCTTGACTTGATCGAGATGTGACCGAAATACTTTCAAAGTACATTACTCGCAATATGAAACCAGCTGAAAAGAAACACAAGCATTAGTAGGGAGAAGTTTATTTGAAAGGATTTAAGAAATGTGTATCATACGAGATTCAGCCGCCATCCAACAGTGAGATGTTGCGTACTAGTGAACGTCTGAATGTTGGACAGTGAAAATATCCAAGCAGGTTAGTGTAGGATAGAAACCAAGCTGAAATTCACTCACCAATCACATTAATTCATGGATTAGGTATAGTTGAACAATGCTTCTTGTGCAGGTGATGCTGAAAATTATAATCAGCCTCAAACCCCCCAATGTTTTAGAGATGTTTAAATGCAAAGGTTAAAAGTAGACCCGGTAGTAGATCAGAGAAGAAATTAAGTTTAGTTTGTGGTTCCTTAATATTAGTGGAAGTGTAGATTTTACCAGAAGAGAAACACTAAAAAAAGGGTTTTCCGACCCTTACAATAAAATATTTGGTATAAAGCGTCGAAGAAACATCAGTAACCTTACACCAAAATTTTGACTATCCGCCCAACACATACACGAGTAGTGATGAGGTATGTTACGATATTTGCATAGTACACAATGGAATCACCGTTAGTGTGTAGTAAAGTCAGTGTCCAGAGGGTTGTGCAACTACATTGTACCTTGGAATTAATGGTGCAATTTGATTCACTTTAAATGTTTGTGAGATAATGTGCATCGCATATCAGTTAAACTTTAAAGACTGGTTCGGTTTGAATGTATCTGTAGAAGCATCTGAATGATCAACAACCACAGGAGTTTCGTAGTAATTTTGTGTACTTTATACCATTATAATTTTGGTTTATCAAGAAGAGACTTGATGGATTTTAACGCAGAATTTGATGGAGCTTTGCTCACTTTTATCGGTAGAAAACTTATGACAGGCAGCCTGGAAACAGTGGAACAAAAGATAGACAACTAGTAGATATGTTTGCATTCACGCAGAATGTCACCAGATCTATCTTTCTGAAACTTAACGAGTGTGGTCTACCATGTTTACACATAAGACGCCAGCAGATACGTTCAGATCAACAGTGTTTCACTGAAGGTCAGAAACGTTGAGTTGGAATTGTGTGATAATACTCTGCAGCAGCTAAATATGTCAGGCAGTTGCCTTGCCATTATGAACTGTTCACCAATAGATGACGTGGAATTCTGAGTAGTACGTTTGACTGTTGAGGATTTTTGTGTTTTCTGTCTTCCACTGCTACGTCTTTCGCTGCTTGCCGGGAGTACTGTCGCCTTACTCTATCCAAATGATCATCCATGTAATCTTACCGAAACCTTTACACAATGCAACAGATATGATGACTCAGTGAAGTATATTTTTTGATTATGTGAAGGTTCTCTTTTGGTTGCTTAAACATGCCCAGCCGCATATATACGATAAGACTTGATACAGATTGTCCAGCGACCGATTTTGAATGACAACAGTGGAAACACATATCTGATGTCATCAGAATGATCGTGACTAAGCATAACTTTAACTGTATAACGATATGTCGCTTTTACACACTCTTTCTAAGTGTCGACTGTTGGACGCAGTTCTATTTCTTGGCCCCCTGATCTAATTTGTAGAAGAAAAGTTTCAGCCGCTCGTGTTTGAAAGCTGTCTGTGTAGTTCGGTTTGTTATAAAAATGTAAGTTTTTACGTTATGCACCCTTGCTTATACCATGGTTGTTCTGACATCTGCGCTTAACCATATCTTGCAATTCAGCCACACATACGTTTGCTGTCTGATCACACATTACTTTGGTCAGGGAAATGTCGCGCAACTAATATCTTCTGAATGTGTGATAAAAACGACTAATCCTGAAGGTTAGCTTCATCAGGCCAAATTGATTTATAACAGGCCAATAATAAACAATGGTCATTATGTGCGAGTTTAACTTAAGAAGTTTTTATTCATGTCTTAAACTGGCAAACTGTTGAAAACAAACCATATTCTCATTGTTCCAACTGTTAGTTTACCATTGTTGACATTAGTTCAGGGGAGGCCTTGTTTTAGCTGGCATAATGACCTGAGGGTTTATGCAAGACACCACTCTTCCGGGATGACCTACAGCAGTTTTAAAGAAGATGCTACCCGGAATACACTATTTAAATGCAAATGTAGGTGAGACTCATGAAAAAGCACAAGCAACACAGTACCGCGTAACTGCGTTGAATCTCGTTAATATGGAGGTAACCATTTCTAGATGATATAATGTTTCTCGATTTCCTTACACCCTGAAGCGAATGTTCTAACGGTGGTACTGATTAGTTTGTTGAGTAGTAATCATGTGACCCTGTCCAAAATTTATTACTTTCATCAATACTCCTAAACATCTATCGGGATGTGTTTCGTTTTTCAGCATTTTCATCCCTCGCGTTTTATTTAAGATGCGTAGAGAAACATGACTGTTGTTGTATTCACATAGGTGTGCCATCCACAGTAAATCTTACAGGCTGTAACATCATTGGAGAGGTTACGGTACTCAGTAGAAGTATAAGCCCTGCTGTCCCATTTACAAGCGGTAGCCTCATTTTTGTGTGTGGACGAATGAATGGTTGGTCTTTGAAAACACGACCAATCAGAACGTAGATTGAGTCTCGAAACGAGTGTAGGGTACACAGGCGGCCTTGACGCGTATACAGCTATCGTGCTATTAGTGTTCATAATATATGTATTGCTATAATGGTTGTAAAATTAACAGTAACGGACAAACAAACATATCTAAAAGTGCGGCAGAAAAACAGCTAATCCGGAAACATTTTTGTTTGTTTTCCCCCACTCGCAATGTTATGCACCTACAATTCCCTGACTGTTTTTCCGATGAGTATTTGTGCAGTCAGCATTTTTGCTGATTCAGTACCCGCTCACTCGTAAACAGAACAGTGAACATGCTATTATGGGTGTCACTTCAAGTGTTCACTTATGTTGTTGTTGAGGAATAGTGACTGTTTTCACCTGTCGTTGAATTTTGCAGTAGTTAGTTTCACTAGACAGAGCAGCAATATAACCAGACGGAGGGTTTGTGACTCAAACTGTTTAACGGAATTAATCATCGGGGCATAATGTAGCAGAGTCTGAATCATCACAATGGACTTGCTGTTATAATTCCAGTTGGAAAACTGTCACGGTATTCAGTGGTGTTTTCGAATTCTTACCAGCAAAGCCAATCACTTAGAGTACTTAGTGCTTGCCTGACAATCTTTCAAAAAGTCACAGTTCCTTCTATCGACAATTATTGCTGACTATGTTTTTTGACACGCCTTTTGGTTAACAGTATCAATATCAAACTTATCAGTAAATAACTGATGAGAGTTGGTGAACTAAATATGTGATTCCTACCGATCGTCTAAGTAAGAAAAAGGCAACTTTAAATCCTCGTAAAAGGCGTCATCCACTCAAATGACACCGACACGTGTTCAGGGATCATGGCTTTTGGCCTTTTGTCCAGCGAATCTATTCCATGGTTGAGAAATATTTGAAGACCGTCTTGTTTAAAAGTTTATCTTGTTAACATCCGATTTCTAATTTTACATTTCCCTGAACGTTTTGGTCATCTACATTGAGAAAAATACTGGATTTCAGTTTGCTGCAAATAACACTTGGCTGTCTGTCTACATATTCAACAGAAGTAAGAAGGAAACGTCGGAGATACTGCTACAGTACTGAATATACTAAGCACTGTTTGACTATTATGTTAGCAATGAATTCGTCTCAAACATCTATAATGCCGGGTTCGACACACTGTCTAATAAGGCATATGATGTTTGGGTTGACAGTGAATGCACTGGCCACTTCTCCATTAACATCACTGCAAGTGCCGATGAGAAATCGTACTTATGTTTGCAGTATCAGTAAGTTGTGAATTCACATGTGCATTCACATCAAGAATGGTCACAACAAACATCCTATTGCCGTTAACAATTCGAACAAAAGAAATGAGAATAAAGGAACAAGTAGATATTAACTGTCATGTTCAAAAACAAAATCATCTGAATAACAGATGTTCAAAATGCTGTACAAAGGATTTACAATGGACAACAGTGATTCATGTTCATTTAGAGTGAGTAGTGTCTGCACAGTCTAATGACCTTACCCAACGTGACGTTTCGTACCCAGGATGCAAAATATATACTCATGAGCGCTTATTAGTTTTGCATTTTTTCCGTGTTGTTTTAATGTCCATATTTATGATCGGTCAACTAAAATCTCTTGCGCTGGCTTGAGTAACTAGTATGCTAGGTAATTCAGTTACACCGGCTCCATTAATGACTGGTGCGGTTGTTGTAGGTTGTCTTGTCCGGCGAAACAATCGGTTTGTAATTGCGTTCTTAAATGTACCCGTCATTATTCCGTAGACAACTGGATTTACACAACTGGCCACGAATGAAAGCGTTTGAGTTATCAGTTTAATCTTCTTCATCGTTGCTGTGAACGGAAAAGTCTTCTCATCAAAAAAGAACCAGGAATTTATTACGTGCGTCGGTAACCAACAGACACACCAAAGCGTTGTGACCATAACCACCAGTTTCGTGGCTTTTGTTCGCATTCGACGTTTCCGTTCAATTTTCTCAATGCGGATCAAATCCGCCGGAGAGAGCACACTGTTTCTTGGTTCGTTTGGTAAAGAGAGACTATCCTTTTGTGTTTTATGAACACTTGATATGGGAACTTTGTTTGATTCATCAGGAGTATAATCTATGTCAGATGTTTCTGTGTGACGACCAGGGTGTGAGCCGGAACCGAATCGAAGTGCTCGTAGACGATCCAATGCATTTTGTCTCAACGACTGATGACGTTGTTGAGTTTTGTATGCAGTTGCATACTGATTCTCCTGGTGTCGATCGATTGCAGTCTAAAATGGAGTAATTAGAAAAGAATTATTCTTGTTCACAATACTTACTTTGAAGAGGTCGTAAAGAATCTTTTGGTGATACTTTAATCGGACATTCGTTGGTACCTAGATTATTCAGAATTCACTGTGACAGTGCATTAAAGAATGACATTTTCAGGTAAACTAGAAGCTGTGTAATGTTGGAATGACTTAATGCGGTCGAGCAAATAGTTTGTTGTGACGGAAAACAAAAAAAACAACCGGTAACCACCATAAAGGTGTAGTCTAGTTTACGACATTTCAATTTATTCTGCTGAGCTTCGTTATTTGGTATCATTCAATATATCAGACTAACAAGCCGCAATCCAAGAACTACCCTCGCAAAAGTAGGAAGTCCAACTGATTTCCTTGGTTAACCATGCCCAATGCGGAATTTCCACCCAGGGATTTTTATTAATATAATAGCCCCAATTGAACGAAATTAAGTGCAGACATTTCAAAGAAGCCGTAAGGAAACGCATCTTCCAACGAAGCAGCTAAAACAAATCACGTCATATCAACTGATCGATCCGGCTTCGAGTGAACTGATATGTTTTAGCTCATTCAGTTAATCAATCCCACTCAATTAACCAGATTGTAACTGCTCGATTAAACGCCTGTATGTTATCTGAATTGTTTTCCCGCGTTCACTTTCTGATGCCCCCTATAACGTGATTCGTTTTAACGCCCTGACTGTCATATGTGATTATCTGTTTTGATTTGCTTTTCATCTTGTCGGCCGTGTATGGTAATCATCTAACCCTATGGATTTAGAGCTTCTATGGCTTAATTCTGACTCGTCTCGTCCTTCCAGTAAACGCCGCTGCTGCATCTATTCCCCTTCTTGGTTGTGGGTCAGGCGACTGAGGACCTACGAAAAGGGACAATCCAATAGAAGCATATGGAATTTCAAGAAAAATTTCGGAGCAGTGTGTCATTTAAGCGGTTTGTCTGTCTTCGTAAAATCTGTCCGCGCACGTTATAAAATTCAGTGCACTTGGATATATTTGAAAGAAGCTCCCGGGGGTTCACTTCGATAAACTGCGTTAGAGTCCTACAGTTCGTTTGCTGATCAAGACTTGTTGATACTGAAACTTTAACTACAGCACAAGTGTTTGCACAGTTGTCACAAAAGACACGCTCAGGTCACCATACGTGAGTTTTCAATGAGAGTTATTTGGAAATCCAGCTCAGCCTATCCAGTAATGTCGATAAGCGGTGCAGGATCGTTTTGATATTGTTAGGTTGTCAGATATCGGGTTGTGTATGCTGAAGTTTATGTAGGGCACCATAGTAATTATTGCAAGAATACTACACATACAACCGACGATAACTGTTTTTCAGATACGTGACGCCTACTTATGGACTGAGTGTGGTGGCCTCTCAGATATACATGGTGGGGTGGATATACTTCGAATCAAGGAAATGACTCCAGTCTCTAAATAACTAAGTCTCATTTTCTACTCCTTCGAGTACATTTAACACATAAACCACTGTGTTTAAACGATGGTACTAGACATAAATTTTATCCTTACTTATTCTCACTTCATTTTACTTGAACAATTTTATGTATTCTGGAGCTTCATCGTTCTATCCTTGGTACATTAACCTGACTTTTTATCAAATCAACAATTCACGTTTTGCTCACGGCGTGTGCAATCAGTTCACTTAGAATGATTACGTGATTGTATGCAAATATCTTCGTATATTAGTCAGTCACAGTGAAAATATATTACAGATGGTACATTTACGAACGTTGCGTACATTCTCCGGTCTACCTGCAGCTTGTTTTTATTTCATGGTGCATTGAGTTAAACAGTTGAAGTTTAACAAATGGTAAGTTTATCGTCGTTGCTTAGTCAATTATCTCACAATTCCTATAACAGCAATCCTAATATACTGCCCAAAGTCTGTCCTGTCTGAAATATGAAACTTACAAGAATGGATGCCTTATTTCGTGTTCATTTTCTTGTTTAGCATGTCGGTTTTGGTTTACGTATCTGATAAAATAATCAAAAATTAATGTTTCGCAGCAATATACACCAACACCTTCAAGAATTTGATTTTTTGTTTAAATGAAACTCTACAGTTTACTCCAAGGTATGTCAAGGTTTAGTGTTAGTGTTAACAACTAATATGAAACCAACTTATGATGAATTGTGGTCTTATATATGCCGCAAGAGATCGAGATATTGCTTGATTAGGTTAACGAGCGAAGGACAATTGACAGGGACGAAAGGTGAAACCAGATTCTGATAGAAATTCTTATGAGCGCACGCGTCGTGAAAATTAGAAGATTCTCAATTAGAGACTTAAATAATTAACCAGTAATAAGAGTACCATGACAGGCACCATCACTTAGGTTTACTCATGCGTTCACTCAGTTTATTAATTTCTCCAAAATATGTAAATTCCTGCATCTCCAGTTCAAGTGCATTGTATACCTTCCACCTAAAAGAGATCATCGATGAGTAGTCGGGGATTTGGTTAATTTTAAGTTGAACGTCACTCACAATTGACCGGAGCTGTCACATTCTCATAGACTTTCCAGTCGGCCCATTTCGAACATGGTCCTGGTGGTTCTAGTCCCGGCAGTGGCAAGGATATGCACTACTGACGAGCCCAAATGAGAACGAAATTCGAGTCTAGTGCTTTTTTTCGAAGGGGGCCTACTGGAAAGTCTATGGGAATGCGACAGCTGCGATCAATTATGGGTGACGTTCAACTTGAAACTAAAAGAGATCAAAGTAAATAAAGTACTACGCAATATTCTTTCATCACAAACGATTGTTAAGGATGATCACCACTTTGACTGTAAACGAATTTTCACACGATGTCTTCTAAACTGTGGGGTAACTAAAACAATCTCCAATGTTCCGTCCTCACCCGCTGCATGCAAATATAGGCTAGCATTTCGTCTCCATTCCCAAGACTCGTTCAAACTATTCCTTCGTGTTTTGTTTTGCAACTCACTATCTAGTGAAACAGATAGGAATTTAGTTAGATATCACTCGTTTTGCTGACCAACAGGACCTGTTTTAACTATATGTTTTTACTGTTTCGGTCATGAGGAAAATGAAGAGGACAACACCACGGTAATGCTGATGAAATAAAGGCTAACCACTATGCGCGAGAACATTCCATTCAACTCTTCAGGATTCACTGATTTGTGGTCTTCACTAGTAATTTATTTAAATGTGACGGCTTGTAAAACGATTGACTGCCCTTCCATTTTGATAATATTCAAATGGAATGACAGGAGCATTGGTGGTTTGCGCACATGTGAATGAACTATTAAGGAATGAGGTTTCTGGATAACTTAAAACACGAACTACACAAATTCAAACAAAACAGACTTAGACTGATAAGTGGTAAGAAATCTGATGAAAAATGTTTTAAATCGTGAAAAACTGGAACGTTTGAACTCAGTTCGATGCTCGGACGTGGTCCTTTTAGGTAGATTATTGCGCCTGCTGGAGGTGGGTCAGTTGGAATGTCATACTGGGGTGCCCGTGCTTTTGTGATAGCTATGTTTACAGATGTACCACAGATATCGTTATATCTAAGTTTAAACAATCTTTGCGTGCGCTGAACAGGAAGAATGAAACCGTAACGTTCAACCTAAACGAGTATTTCATCGCGGAGTCACAGATTAGAGTTGACAGGTTGTAGCTGTCTACATGTTGATATGTGCTGACAGTCTGATTACTAACCGTGAAGGCAAGTGATCAGGCTTTTAAGTCTGATAATTTGGCTTTATTTAATGAGGTACCAGTTGTGTATTAACCAGCCCACTTGCTTGAATAATAAAAGCCGGCCAAAGTTTGTGATCCGGATTAAACTTATTGGCATGGTGTGTTAAATTAAATCTCCTGTTGGCAATTTCCGCGAAACCGGCCCTTTTAAAGATCCTATTTTAATGCGGAAGTTACAATCACTTGTGAAAAATACCAGTTGTAGTTTAAAACCTTTTAAGATTGTTCATGATTTTCCAGCAATCAAACATGGAACAAATGTGCGTTCACTGAAGCTTAAGAACAGTGAAAAGGGGATTGAATATAACTTATTTTTGCTGAAGTGAATGCTTGACAAGAGTGGATTGAGTTACTGATTTATACTAGACTGATTGTAGAAATAGCCAGATGATTGAGGCAGTAATCCTTTCTGGTTTGTTACTGTTCGAATGGTAGTAATCTTCTGACTGTTATCATGTATCCTAATTCGAACATTGCCTATCACGTTAATTAATTGACGTTATCCAAGATATAATCACATTTGCTGGCAGAAAACGAGGTCATTGTTGCCGGATCGAATGCACAGTAATGTGAAATTATTATTGAGGAAATTATTCATCTTGTAATCATATACAAATTCCACAAAGCATTCTCAGCTGATAGGAAATGCAAAAAGAATACTGTTGTAAATAACGTTTGTTTGTTCCAATTGTTTTGAGGGTATAATAATCACTTTACATAAACGTAACTGAAAGTAACCTTATAGAAGTAAAATCTGAAATATATGGAACTGTCATACCTTATATGTGTTTGTTTCCACTGTGTATGTTTTTCAAAATACATGTGTGAGCTGCGTAATCCTAATAAAACAGCTTTGGCTGTAAAGTCCAAATTATTCGACAGCCATGATCTAATTTATGGTTAAAACCACAATATAGCATAAAGGTAATAATACCCCCGTACTTTTTCCCCTAGTATTAGTCAGAGCTTCGGGATCCAAACACGACAGATTACGATATAATGAAATGGACAATATAATGTTTCCAACTATCAACATGACATTACCAGTCAACGTAAAAATGACCCGTGACTTACATTTATTAGTGCCATTCATCTTATACAAATATCTGCCATTTCATTAGTCCGAATGTTGAGTAGGTAGGAGGAGGTTGGATCCCCAGGAGTATTGCTTGATGTAATCCATACTTATCAAAATGTTTCAAAGGACAAAACACTATTGCGCAATATTTTACAGGACCAGTACATCGCGAGTACAGGGAAAACGAAGGACGAGTGGGAGAACCAGCTTTTAGTGTAAAATGAAACGTATCCGAGCTTAGGTAAAGATCTAACCGTGGTTTATCCGTAAAATCTTCGAAAAGAACCCAACATAAAAGTCTAGGATTGAAGTAAAAAAAGAATACGGTTAGTTTGCTTAGCATTACACTCAAATTGTAATGTGTTCCAGCTCACTCTACTCGGGCGCTTCAGAGAAAAATCGCTTTCTCCTGCTGTGCAAGTAAAATTGAGCTAAGTGAACTTGATGCGTGGATTTCATGTTGGCAAGGTCTTCGATGGGATTGTGGGTGTGTCAGTTGAGGAATTAGTGGTGGACTTTCTATCATATGTAGGTAATTTCAGCCCCTGGAGTGAATGAACTGACCTTAATATTGAGCGTTCAAATCCAACAGCTTTCGTTATTTTTTGCCTTCCGAAGTTGGTAATGCTCGATAAGCTATTAATTGGGATAACAGTTCAATTCCTCTTACAGTCAGTCATCTAAAGTTACTCAGTTGAATAGGGTGAAACTGGAAAGTATTTTCCCTTTTCAAAACAGCCTCTTAACGTCTCTCGGCGATGAAATCAACTACGATTTTCGGAAGAAAATCTCAAACTGCTCCATGTGGATTAGGACCGCCGTGAACGGTAATAGGTTACTAGAAGTAGGATTAAGATTTGTTGTTATGATTTCAGAACAAACAGTTCAACTAAATGAAAAACCCATGAAAGACGTCAGAATTTGGTCTACTTATCGCAAATTCGTGCTTACCCTTCCAATTTTACTGAAGATTCATTGTATGTTGACCACCTGTTAACTGAAGTGATTATTGCTGTACATAATACCATGATTTACTGAGGGAAATTTTTTTTTTCAACACAGAAATGTGTATAAACTTTGCATACAACCTTTCTGCTCTTAAGCAGCTACGTTTTAGTGCACCCAGCTCATCGCGAACATAAAGCCCAGGATGTTTCCAATTCGACTGGCTATCCAGACAGGCGAGTTGGTGCTCGCCGCCCGTTTTCAAAGTATTTACCCTCTTGACGAGGTAACAGAGTATGAGACGTGAAGATTCAAGACAAATGTTCTTATGTTAGTTGTGTTGGGGATTTGCGTCAATGTCAAGAAATATTTCGCATGTCATGGAGACTCTTCCAACAAAACTGTTGTTTTCATTCGCTTATTAGCTGTGCACTCTAAGCCGAGAAAAATTACAAAAAAATCTGATAAATACTCCGGATTCAATTTAGACAACAACAATTTAGACAACACTTATCGACCAATCCATGGATCTACCGACAAGTCGACCGCTCATTTGCACATATGACCGGATTTATTTTCTGCTGAAGTCCTGCCAGGTGTGCTGCTATCTGTTGCAGCATACGATACAAATGTGATTCGGTGCCATCATCTCAGGGACATCAGCACTCCACTTGAAACGTTGGGTTAAATTTCAATAAAACGCAACAGAAAAGCCAAATGTAAAACTTTAACCCTCTCAAAATCACTACGGAACTATGAGTTGAAGCCGTTCTGGCATGATATGGTAGTTAGTACGTGTGCAACGATCAGAATTATTCGAAAGCTCACGATCGTTTTTGTGGTTGTTTCTTCATATCAGTGAGTGTTCTTGGTGAATTTAGGTCACGCATCCTGTTATGTAAAGAAGCGCTGAAATTTATAAACAATAGCTGATGTACGTGCTAGTTAGGCCGTTTACCTTAGACGTAATAGAGTTCCCAGTTTAGTGTGCACCTTTAGAATGTTTATTGAAACTTTGTTGAAACCAACTCCGTCTGAAACCCCTGGATGATGTCATGCTTACTTTTTTCATTACGATTCATATAGTTTTAACGTTATCTAGAAAAACTGAGGTTCTGCGGAGCTCAAAAAATTTCTGTTAACGCCCACACTGACATGAGGATTTTGCCTTATTTGAGATAAGCGGCGTATCCAAGTTGTAATCAAACTATTTTCTACAAAACCAATAGCGTTTATCATCACGCTGCACCGTACTTTGACTAAGACGTTGGTTAGTTAACTAGTTTAACGGTTCCAACTATTTCATAATCCTTCAGACTATCATTCTATTGTTCATAAAGTCTCGACGTAGGTAAGGAGCCGGTCTTCATACGTTCTGGCTGCTTCCTAAACCATTTAGTTCACCCTTCAACGGTTATTCGGTTCACCAAAATTACCATCAATATGGATTTTGTAAACTGCGTAATTCCAACGTTTTATTAGTTGAAAACACAGACTGACGGATTATAAGCAGACAATCACTTGTTGCAACGACAATTTAACTGTAATTGTGTTGTTAATTTGTATGTCGCGAATCCACTTTTATCAGTGGTATAGTGCATAATAATTTCAGCTTCGTGCCTGAATGGTTAGGTCTGATAACACGAATACTGATTTGAGTGATTGGTGGTCATCCAATTGCCGTCCGGTTCTATTTTTTCGTTTACTACAACGTATTCATTCTGAGTCCTTCCTAACCACTATGCAGACCCTCACTCCATATACAAAAGGGGAAAATTTTTCCACAAAAATACTATCCGGCTACACGCAAAAATTCACTATCTTCTAAAGTTAACTGATTTCCAGTGACATTCACAATAGATTAACATCGCACATTCCACTCATGCTCAGCGCATACGTTTTTTATTTATAAACAAATTTTGCTTATACCAATTGAGAGGGTTTTTAGGAGATTTATTGAAAAATAAATTCTGGTAGATTTTTGTTCCAGTATTTCGGGCCTTCAACTTGTGAATGAGGTTCCAATATAGAGAAGATGCAAGCATGTCAGACTTATCACATAATGCAATCTGCGAGCGATAGCGACAACATTAGAATAAGCACGCCGTTTAAGCTATGTAGCTTTTGCGGCTTGACTATGTAGCATTACACTGATAGAATTTTATTCTTGTGGATTTTCTTGAACAATATCAGTAAATCAATGAGAGGATCTGGCCAAATTTGTTTCAGAAATTTATGAACTGTTTTTTGGATGGACTTTAAAGTGTTGCACATACAGGCTGCAAGAGTGCCCTAATCCAGGCACAACTCGAATTAGCTAACCGAATCGTTGAAAAGCATGGCATTAGGCATGTAAAATGAGGTATTTGAAACTGTACGTTTGCAGCTGCCGCCAGAAGAGCGTTGTGCTAGATACTGGTGTTAGCCAATAGTAAGTTTCTTACATAGCTTTAGGCATAAGGATAAGCTGTGTTACTGAAGTGTTTTGTTTGTAAGTAATGCACGTTAGATGCATATCAAATTCTAGAAACTGAGCTTCAATAAAAAATAAGGAAGACCAACCTTAAACTTTATTAGTGGAAGTGTAGGTCAGTCTAAACCATCATTGGGGTACTGATCATATTTCCTATCACGCAAAAACGGACGTTTACTTGTGCATTATTATGAATTAACCGCAGAACACCAAACGCGCAGGAATACCAAGGTTACGGTATAACGAGCAACAAACAAAATGGCGGCATCAACAACAAAATATAGGGCCTGCCACCACAAAAAGTAATTTTTGTTTCAGAAATGTGATGAGAGGTGTCTATACATCCTACTACGCCTTAATCATAGTTGTATTCTGTGGTCACAATTGAAATGCATCGATATTACCATTAACCGTTTCCAATCAGTAAACTTCCACGATTTTTACAGTGTTAGTGCTGGTGTGACAGACATACGGTTATTCAACTTTTCACCAATTACACAACTTTGCACATATTCAAAGAACCCTTACACTTTGATTCGATTTTGAATTTTTGTTAGCACCTGGCTAGTAGAATTAATTATTTGTAAAAAATGAGGATAAATGATTGAACATCAATAAAGCGCGAAATGAACTACAGCTTTTTTTTCTAATGCTGAAGGCAATAGCAAAGAATTATGACGACTGAATTGAAGAAATATAATAGTGTACACTTGCGGGTTAACCACAATTCTTTTTCTAACGTCAGCTTAAAAATAAATTAATGACCTTGGTAGGTGGTCTTGAAAGATAATATGTTTGTAAAATAGTGGGATCTAAAAACAAAGTTGAAAATACTAATAACATATCGTATTTCACTTTTCCGATAAAACACAATGCGCCAAAGGCTATCTTTTGTTTACACACGCTGTTAACTGGCGGCCTTAAACGATGATAATTTGACCTCATAAACATTTTGGCCACTTCCGCAAATTTTCATCTCTGAAGAATTCATCAAACAACCGTGATGAACCAACTAACTAAACTTAGCGAGGAAACACGCAAAATGCTGAGTACATGAAGATCTCTGTCACTTGTGTGATATTTACGCTGACGCCGCTGACAACAGAAACGATGAGAAAACTAAAACTTTGTTTGATCGCCTGGTAAATTTTCTAGGATGACTCAGTAAGAAATGTAAAGATGTGTAAAAGCTTTGCTATTATTTACGGTTTCCTAGATCACCGTGAGAGACAACACTGCCTATGCAAATGCAGTATTTGCATACAGTTACAAACATTGTTTAATTGATTGTAAACACAAATATTGTCTATTCAACTGCAATGGGAATACCGCTTGAAACGTTTTATAGTTTTCGTGATTTCAATTTTTCAAAGAAATCCCAGTAGTGAGGTAATCGATTGGCGCTAACAGGACACCTAATCGACATGAGAAAAATCAAAATCAGATGGAAATAAGACTATTGGCCCCGGCGTACTAACCTCAGAAGTAAAACCAGAAGCTACACTATCTGTCAACATCGGTATACTTCTTAAATTTGAGTGAAATAAAATAAAATCAGAAAATACTGACATTGAGTCCGCTTAAAGACTCGGTGTTTAGAGCCAAAACTGAATATGTGGACAAAAATGTCCGAAACATTTAACATACTCTGCCCATTTGTCATACGTTACTAATGATACCTTACAAGAAATGAAATTGAAGATTTTGCGCCGCTCAGAAAATTGAAGATAGATGAACTGATCTCTGATGATCAATACAGGCTGTTGGAACTAGTAGGCGTGTGAATGTCTCACTTACTGGCTGCCCAAATTACGAACCCAGTGTTTCACTTCGGACACTATATCAGTGCACAACACACAGCAACACAACCTAACCTGCTGCTTGATGGTATGTATGAGCCGATCAGAAATAACCTACTATCTGAAAGATAGCTTTCCAACTTGGGAAAGTGTTGCAGATGTGGGTGGGAACAAACGTGTGTGTGTATGTGATATGACTTCTCTAGCTAGCAACATCCCACTCCATGAAACAATCAATAGCAATGCGCTAATGCTGTGTAATCAAACTCCTGAATGACTACACTTCAGTGAGAACGTCTGCTGGGTCTACTTTTAGCAGATTTCTTTTTGCCGAAGGGGAATGCACATTATACGAATGCCTCGGGGAAGCGGTGTAGCACATACGTTAATTGGACGACATTCTAACCATTGCTCGAAAGTCAAGTGATTTTTGAATTTGCATTACGTTCAACGGAACATAGTGCTTACTGCTGAGGAGTAATTATTGACTATCCTCCTTTCTTGAACATTTTAGTCACACGAATATCGAGTGGAACCATACAAAAGTCTCTTTACAGAATGTCTACTTCATCGAAACAGTATACGCACCTCGAAACGTTCTGTTCAGTGCATGGTAAGAGACGGCTACTTGAAACGCTTTTGCACAGAGAGCGGAACCTATGGGCAGAAGAAACCACATTGCTAAAATTAAACCCACTGTGAGCTAAGGTTTTGGTCAACGGGTATCCACACATACTTTAAGGAGTATAGCAGCGTTATCGCTGCAAGACCACACATAACAAGGATGCCAAAATTGTGGTCTAACTAGAATTCTATCTTCTATGTGACGGGGGTCGGCAACGACAACAGATCTATCCGGAACTAATAACGCTCCAATAACTGTGCATAATACTGTAAGCCAGAGCCTCAGCAATCCCGTTGGCTACAAAAATACAGTCAACGTCCGTCACATCCCAATGTTTGTACGACCAGTGGCGGATATCTTGTAAGAGCTTTAAAGAGAAGACACACCGACCATTATTGGTTCATGTTTAAAAGCTTATTTCCCGAGGCTCAAAGCAATGTTAAATATGTTAGGTTCATGTTTATTGATTGACAGATGGTACATGTAAATCTTAACCACATAACTCACGATCCAGAAAAGACATAGTGAAGATGCCTGATACATTTTATTTAGCTTACTGAAGCAACTCTAAGTATGTCTTTTAATTTTCAGTAGTTAGTATAACCCTTTTTTGTAACCCATAATCCCCTTTGTGTATATAAGCAGTTAATTTCGATGGCACGGCTACTGAAATAGTCGTCAATTCAATAGTTCCGGTTTGAATTTTACCTCTCTAGTTTCCCTAACTACAAAGTAATTTTGACGAGACTCCACCTCTGTAGTTAGAAGCATTTACCTACACACGTATCATCAGAATGTGCAAAGAGTTGTCGAAGAAAAAAAAGCAGGAGATATACGTCGTTTCGATGTCATATTCATAAAAACAAAGGTGACTGGTTGCAGAAACTTCAACATCCGGTAACCTTTTTGCTCATTTGGTCGTCAGTCTAAGCATACTGAACTGAAAAGTTTAATTTAACTATTTGCTCGCCATAAACGTTTATTGTAAGTATGGTTTTATTTTTTAATGGGCCTAATCCCATAGCGTTCATATCTCGAAGTTACAACCACTATTATTATCTTCAAAACGGATTGTGCAGTCCGCATAATCTACTAAGTCTTGTAAGCGATAACGTTTTATTTTATTACAGACCTACATTCTTCCTCATGGCAGTTAGCATCAATCAATGTCTGTCTTAAAAATGTAAAACTCTCAACTCCTCTTAGCGCTTTCTAAGTAGACGTAAACGGAGCGTCCATGTTTACTCTAGTAAACAAGAATCGTCTTGCGTTTGCTTAAGCATCTCCACCGAAGTATGGGTAGCAAACTAAGTATCTGCATTAAAATATTTGACAGGGTCACTGGCTCTCCAAATGTTTCCACGAAATATGTGCCTCAGTAAACAATTCCGCTAAATTAATTTGAGTGGACCAACTACCCTAAGGTTAGATTTTATATGCAGTTTAAAACTACTCAAAGTAAAATGTATCCTCTTCCACTTCATGGCCGAAACAGTTTAAATAATTAATCGTGTACAGAAACCGAACCGCAACCTAAAGGCCACCTGGATATCTGGTAAAGTATAAACAACCTGGCGCAGAGTACTTCAGAAGTTTGTGTAAAAACGTAAACAGTGACCCTGGATGGTAAATTGACTGTTTCTTTAGAAAATAACTGGAATACAGTAGTATGCGTTAACTCTATCACGCTGAGGGGCATTCCTATAGCCGAAATCGGTGGCCATAAGGCTATGTATGCTAACTTTATTGGTGAAATTTAATAGGATTGTATTGTCTCAAGATTCCGACAGAGCGGTAATTTAATTTTTTTCCACTTTTGGATTCGTGTTAACTGACGCCCTTCAACTAACTCTCTTTTTTGTTTATATTGGTTATTGACATCCCGGAGAAATTGTTTCTATCGATGGTAATTCATGTTATTGCTGAAGGGCCCTGGCAGAAGTTTTCAACTGCACTCGTGGTTTCGTCATTTTCAAAACATCTGAGATAATATTCATCATTGTATCTCAAAAGTATCTTAGCAACTGATGCGTTGTTAGGTTATTGTACAAACCCGATCAATCATTAAGTATTGATTAGTTCACGAGTCCTATGTACTAAGTGATCGCATTGTTAACACATCACCATTTTGTTGCCAAACGGGATCAGGATTGAAAGGATTTGGACAGTAACTGTTTAAATCTAGGACCGAGCTTTATGCTCTATCCATATGAACAACAACTTGAAATTGTTGCGTGAAATATGCGTTCTCGTAAT
Organism: Paragonimus heterotremus; assembly: GCA_013368495.1. Lineage (NCBI taxonomy): Eukaryota > Metazoa > Platyhelminthes > Trematoda > Plagiorchiida > Troglotrematidae > Paragonimus > Paragonimus heterotremus. The sequence goes on along the minus strand of LUCH01000306.1, from coordinate 156,103 downwards.
ATCGAGTTGTCATCAACACGTGTTTGGATGACGCAAGCATCATGTTCTGTGTAAACCTTATGAATAACTGTTCCGATTCATTAAAATATCGAAAGGGTGACTTACAGTCACCTAGTCTGTTCAGGTGATATTACCATTAGTTCAAGCTGTTGCTAGGTCCTTTGGCTATATTTCCAGCGACGGTATTTGTTCTTGATAAATAGGTCGAGAATAATTCAACGTTACGTACAAGTTGTAACGATCTACGTTTCAACCACCTCGGGTGACTTTCCTCACGAGTGTTGTAATCGAAATCCGATTCAATTCTAATACAACACTCGTGAGGAAGGCCACCTTGAGGTGGTTTAAAGGTAGATTACTACAACTTGATGATAATTTTGTGTTATTCCACTCTATTTATCAATGACATGTTAAACTCGACGCCCAGACTGTTTGATTTCATTCGCACTAAATTTGGTGCTCGTGTTTTACAACTGGTATTTGTTCTTGTTTGTGGCATACAACAGCCTATCTCAGTTTATGCTGCTATAATCTGTTAGCATTGAAAGCTCTGTTGCCAAAGCCAGCTTTCTAGTAAGCACGATAATGAACCTAGAAGATAGGATGTTTCATGGGTTTCTCAGCTGAATCGTCCGACATTTCTTGATTCCAGCTTGACTATCAGCAGAAAATGTACTGTAAATTGTGGTGTTGCTAGGGGTTGTAGTCTTTCCAGATCTCGTTAAATTGCTAAATCGCTAAGACATGATGAAAAAATCAAGAGTGGCTAAACGTCTGTCAGTTGCATCATTCCATGCATCTGTTACACGTGAAACCTGGATAGAATTAGGCGGGTTTTGCAGTATCACTCTTCAAGCGGCACTCCTGTAATTGCAGGCACTATAACGAACTTTGATGAGGACCACATTAAAGCAAACGCATTTCAACTCTAATCGTGTTTAAAACGGCGGAGGCGTTCTTCTTCTTATTGAAACTCCCGTTGTGGGGGAACTAGTTTCTCGTGTAATGACAAAATCTTGTTACCAATACAACCCGTAAGATTTGATGGCCTTATAATAAAGGCAAAATCTACCTAACCTAATCCAATGTTCACTCAAACTAGGCAATTTTGCAGTTGACAGGTATTCATCATGCTGTCAATTACATAACACTTAATATAATCATAGTTGTTAAACTAGCAAAATCAGAGGCGGCATTCACAAGAACAGGACACGGAATAACCAGTGTACTCACGTTTTCTGTCAAGTATTTCTCGGGCAAAAAAGAAACCACATCCGTAGTTCAGCATACATGACTATGAAGATATGTACAGATGACACCACTAAAGTGGAAATGATATTTTTAGGGCGGACGTTTGCAGAAAACGCATACCATCAAATAGGCAAACAAAACTGACAACACCCAAGAGTAAAATTTAATGAGAAAGAAATCTGATATATAGAACGCTACACCGAAAGGCCGAAACGTTGGATGAACGAGTTACTCGCCGAACAAATAACGCCATTGAAAAGACTTACGTTCAGATCCAACAGCCTAAGGATAACTCAATGATATTCTGCCTGAGTGTGTGGCTTCACTTTGTGTTTTATGTTTCACGTGATTTTGTGGAGCAGAGTACCTCCATTGCACAAGCAAGTGCTTTTCCAAGAGAATACGCGGACATTACCCCAACTAGCAAGAAGTCCGTTTCGAGTAGAATTCTGGCGCACCTCATCGACTCAGGACACGACGTTTTGTCTGAAGTAGCTTTCCAGCCCATTTAGTGTTTGCCCATTGATCAATCCTGAGGAGTCAGATTTCGTATTTTGATGCGGCTGGGATTTGGTTGCGTAACCCACAGGTTTGCATTTGAAAGAAATTCATCCAAGATCTACGGCAACCATGGCATTCCGGTAATCACCCGACACCCACAGAGGTCATTTATGTTACCCAAATGTCTCTCAATTGAGAGCCGTTTAACGTAAATACCTAATTGAGTGTTATTGATTCTGCTCGCTTCATAATCGTGGTAATATAAAACGTCATGCAACTGACCAGATAATGAATAAACTAAAATAGTCTGTTCATCAAAACAACCTTATTTCAGGTGAACTCGTGGAGCTATTCGAAAATTTGCCAACCTTATTTTTCAGTTAAACGGATGAGCAGATGTGTCAGCATGGTAATTCCTTGTTTCATACTGTCACTCAATTTGTGATGCGCTCACCGATCTTCACATGTTGTCCACACGAACTAAATAATTTTGATCAGTTACCATCAGTAGTTCGATTGTGCGAGCCTGTGTACTTGAGAAATTGCCGAAATCCTTAAGTTGTACTCAAAGGTGGTTCTTCCTTGCAGAATCCCGTTATTTTATCTGTCTAGTCTACATGATACTACATGAAGTGCACAACTACTTCTAATCAAACACATTTTACAAAAATGAGGCAAAATAACGAAACATTGTTATTCTGTAGAAATTTTCTGCAACATTATGTTGCGCTTTAAAAAATGTCGACAAATTGATTAAACTAACCAATTATGTAATCGTCAGCAACAAACACTAGTGAAATACGTAAGTGGTAACGTACCTTGTGTTGTAATTTGTACACAATCATAGAATTCATAATGATTATCCCAATAAAGGGTATTACGTAGGTTGAGAGCAGCACGAACATCTGGTAGCTCAGTCGACTTGTTTGGTCGGGAAACTCGGTTCGACAAAACACTTCCATTTGGATAAATTTATGGGATGAGTTGGTTTGACTATCTGGTTGGGGGTTCACACCGACGTCAATTATGGGCACCAAAACTTGGAAAATCATCACGGGAAGAGCGAAGATTATCCCAACTGGAATTACAACAAAGAAACCATTGTCACTTTTTGCACACGTGACCTAGTAATGCACGCTACGAATCTTTCATCACTACAAGATTAATGGTGTGCTGGATTTTGTCAAGTTGTTCACCGCAACACAACTGTTGTGTGTTCATTGTTTGACACTTGGGTACTTACTTTTGACACAACGCACCACAGTCGTAATACAATACGGGAGGATTGCCTATTGATGGCTAGTGCGAACACTTTCGCTTTCAGATATTAAAACAATAAAGTCAGTAACCTTTTGTAAAGTTAACGGCTGATGTTCTCGTTGAACAAATTTGGGAAGTATTTTAGTGACATTTGTTAACGGATGTGAAAAATCGCTTCATTTGTTTTTCCTGAAAAATCTACGGCATAGTTCAAACAGTTCATTCCAGCAGTGAAAAATCGCACACTACAAAGCATTTCAACTCACATGCATAGCAGTTTAAACGTATGATTATACTGGACTAGTAAAAAGTGGTTTAGTGATACCTCTTCCTGAATGTGAATGTGTAACTGGATAATTTACTCTGTAAACCTAGAAAAAATAGAGTCGGTAGTGAGTAGTTGGATTGTTTCGGCGGTTTAAACACACCCGAAGAATTCATCAAAAGTAAAAGCCTGGCGAACAAGCTCGTTTTTGATCATCTTCGGGCCAAATTCATCATGTAAAATCTGTAGATGGGTAAGGAGTCACAATGAGATAGAACCTAACGCAATTTGACGTTAGTGTCGCTTGGGGATTACGGACTTGGTTACTGTGTTGCCATGACAATTTTTCTAACGACGATAGGTCAAGGTGTGAAAACCTGTGGTGCCGTAGACCAACTGAAATGCGACATTGATTGTGTCATCAACTGGAGTTAGTACATTTAAGCTCCATCAGAAACCTTTCGTTATTGTCCATTTATCAACTAAACATGTGGTTGCCCATTCTCTCTGATAGGCGTCTTGTTCCACGACCCATGTTACCTCATCCACAGGAACAACATCGTGAGTAAACACAGGATGAAATGGTATTAATCGGTATTGTGACATGAAGTTGAAGATTTAAAACTGGCTTAGAGGTGAACGGTAGTTTTAACTGCGCAGCATGGAACGCTATCCTCGAGCCTTCTCGTCAGCGACACGCTTGATAATTCATCCTTATATGGCAACTTCATACAGATGGTTTTTCATCCGACAGATAATTTATGGTGCAATTCGTTAAGAATTACTAGCTAGGAATTTGTTCGGGTATAACTAAGCTCGAGATTTTCCACATAAAAGGTCGAGCTGTTTGTGTAACACGTCATCGGTAGAAATTTTGTAGATTCGGTTTGTCAGACTACGTACAGAATTCTTTTGTGTAACTGAAACAGAGCTGTTGAGTTGGAAATACTGACAATTCCATGTCCTCCTGCTATGTATGCCGTTAGAATACTTGACGCGGCAACAAGGCAACCAAGTCCGTAGTCCCCAATTGATAATAGATTCATATTGTATTAGGTTTTTTACCTCATCATGACTTAGTAACCATTTACATATTTATTGTGATGTACTTGACCTGGAGATAAACTGTAAATGACCTTGTTCACCACGTTTTGACTTTTGACGATACCGGGTAATATATTAAAAAATTACCTCGCGGGAATTTGCGAGGTCTTCTTTTATAATTATAGGATTCGGTTCCATTCAAACATAAATTCAGAACTGATAACTAGTCGGGGGTTTGATTAATTTGGAGTTAAGCATAATGCGTTTGATCTCAGTCCTCCTTATAGGTAGATTTTACAGTCGGCTCATTTCAAAAAGAAGCACTAGGCTCGAGTTTCGTTCCTGTTGGAGCTCGTTGGCAGTGCATGTTTTTGCGATGTCCTGGTTTAGAACTCTGAATACGTTTCCATGAGGCACCTTTGTTGACCACTGCACCACTGACCCCACAACAGGCATGATCAAATTCTTTTATCTGAAATCATAACCACCTTCAAGTGTGAACAGTGATCAGGTTGTCCGATCGTCTTGATAAGAGACATAGTTACTCTGTAATAACTGTTTGCGATAACCCGCATATCGAGACTTCTCAGACGTGTCAAAGTCTGCGATCCAACTAAATCCGCTAGGTAGTATTTCACATTACTGATCACCAGTCCAGGATTTGGTGAATTTCAAACTGAACATCATTCTGGAATGTCTATCTCTATGTGAAGGGTGCGATCAGCTGTGTTTAACTTATATCACGTAAATACTACTGTACGAGTTATGCGAGCTGTTTGGGTATTAATCGTGGAAAAGTTTAAACACTGTCATACACTGCAATTCACCAGATGGGTACTTTGCACTTTTTGATTAGTGTGAAAACCTGGTCATTACTCACAAGTCACTTTGACTGAGTCTTTAGATGTGATCTGTTGAATCATATGTGATGTTGGCTCAATACAACGATGATTAGCTAAGCATCGTGCGAACATATCAGCCGTTGTTCGTATCTCGTTCTTCGCAGAGCTTTACGTTACTAACAAGCTGTAAAACGATGGAAACTCGTACCTTGTACATTTGTGCGAAAGGAACAACCTGATGAATGGAAGCGCGACCGCGAACTGCTCTTACGTGTGAGTGGTTCTAATTTTGTGTGAACCGGATGCGGACATCCATCCCGATCCAACAGTCAGTAAAGCCCTAGGTATCCTTAGTATGATGGTAGAAAAAAATATATGATCCTTTGTAGTTATAGAATAACGTAAATTTTCATATAGTGTACAATTCGCCATTCATTTTGATGCAAAACTTACCAAACCATGCAGCTAAACAAGACAGTTTAGCTTGTAGTTCCGTCATTTTCAAGTTCTGCCACGGAAGCACAACAGATAGGAACCGGCTTGTAGTTAGACCCAGTAGCATGAATGCCGTGGAAAATACGGTTACCTTATAAGGGAAACGATAGACATCGTTTTGTAACTGAATACAATCAGTAATATGCAACTCTAGTTTACCCTAAATGAAGGTTGTATCATGTACACGACAGTGAGTAGTCCAGAACAACTGGGAGATATAAACTAGTTTGTGAAGTAAATGATTGCACCATAGCACTAAATTATTCGTTAATGGTCGAAAGGCCTTAATTGCGATCTATTGTACGCCAAGCTGGTTTGAGAGCTCAGTGAACCTTAATGTGAAAAACCACATTATCAGTGAAATCGTTTCAGCGACGGTTGTTTGAAACCTGATCTGTTTCTAGAGATGGACTTGCTAGTGCCAAGACGGATTATATCATAAAACGCAGCCTTCCCGTTCCATATATAATCAACTTTAATAAATACCGATGTGGCTTGTGTGGCATTAAGTTGGATGCACACAAATGGTTTAGTATATTTTTCGCAAAAACCACGATAAGTTGATACAAAAAGGATGGACAGGATATGCATTAGACCAGAAGTTTGTTTCAAGATTAAGAAATACCACTTTTTACTAATTAAACCCCACAGTCCAAATTATTGGGCGTGTCCCGACTTCTTAATTTCTTCAGTACTCGACAATGCAACGTGGGTGGTTTGTTGAAATCGTTAGTTTTCATTAGCATCCATCCCAATAGAATTGAAACTTATACTACGAACTCCGGTGAGTAAGGTACGCTCAACTAGTACGTGGTGCAGCTAAGCCGTGTTAATGAGTGCTTGCGCACCCAGCAATCTCAATGGAAGCTTATCAGTCTTTTGGAAAGTTAAATACGGCAGACAACTCAAGGTAAATCCTGTGCGAAATCTCCGTGGTAATGCAGCAGATTTGGTGCCTACTCGGTTGTCCCTTCCAGTAGGTAGATGCCAGGTGTGTTAGTTGAACACGGTATTCCTACGCGGTGCCAGGAATGGGTATGTGACAATACACCACCAGGTTTAGTAACTAAGGTTGTACCAGCAACCTTCATTTGTCAATTCTCGGCATTCTACTGAATTCCAAAAGAGGTGAATGACGATAACAGTATGCCACGGGCTACCTTTAGCTATTCTTTACATTCTAAACCATGTTGGTCGTAATCTTACATTTTGTCTGGAATAAAGATATTATCCAGGGATCTAGGTAATCGTGCGTTGACTATTGCGATCTGATTCTTTGCCTCACTTTTAACGAAAGTTTATAGTTCTAGAAGAGAAGTTTAGTCACGGATTTTCATATAAAATAGGAAGACACGTCAACAGTACATTGTATGGAACCAACCAATCAGACGTGACAGCAAAATCAGCGAAAGTACGTTCCAAACAGACAGGAAGTCAACCGTCAGTAGAAAACTAATCCAGCGCTGAAATTAAAACTGTAACCGGAAGTGTCGGTTATCATACTAATTATGTTCTATAGCATCGTGACTGCATAAATTTGTGTAACAAACAAAAATTGCTATGATATAAGATTATTGTTCGGAAGCCTGCGATATTGTGTACGCGCACATCTACGCCACTCATGAAAATGGTTCCTGACGGTTAGGGTAGAAACTGAAGTCACTCACAACGTCGCCTGACCGTTAGTAATTTGTGTTTAAAGAGGTGATCACCTTAAACGTTGATTTTGTTGTGATTTTAATAACAGCAAAGGACAAACTGTAGAAACAGACCTGTTACTTTGCATCCGGCTATGAGGGTTACACTCGTATCATAAATATATGAGGCATCAATTATTGTGATTTATAAAGATAGGTCTGGTCAATAAAACCTGACTGACTGACGGACGTTTCTACGTTAGATACGTAAATCCTGTACCGCAGTGATCGGCTCTGGAATTTTATTCTTGAGGGAATAATGTATTTTCTTTCTGCTTTTCATTCTATCATTTATTTTCTGAAGAATGACGCGCCCGATTTTTAAAAGCACTGTAAAACAAAAAGAACGTTAGTTCTAGAAATGGTAATTGCGTAGAAACAGACATATGTTGCAATGTTTCCTGACGATTATCCTCAATCTGACACTATACAACCGGTTTCTTCCTTGTTTTGACTCGTCAAATAGAGGTTGTCTGAATGGGATAACGCATTAGTCGCCCTTCGCGTTACAAGACGGTGTTCTTTTCTGCTCGGTCGCTAGTTCACTGACTATCGTCTATGATCAATGGCAACTGGCAATCAGGAGTGGACTGTACTCATTCAAAATAACGGAATGAAAAGAAGCCATAAATCAATCATAGGGACAAATCTTCTGTCCGTTTGTGACTGCCCGTAATGTTCATTACAGCAGGAACAACCCTGATATTCTCAAACCTGGTTTGACATGACTGTCTACAGATGGCGTCATATAGTCACTAACTGAACATTACACAATGGTTGCCCATCTTACGGATAAAACTCAACCATACTGCTGTTTGGTAACATTTGGAACGGGAATCCTACAAATGTTCAATACAAATGGTGTCTTTTTGTAGGTAATTTTATAATCCGCAAAACCGGAATTTTCCATCCAAGTAATGTTTCTTTCCTCAAAACGTGTTAACCTTTTGAATCAACTAGGAGAATCAATTAAACACCACAGTGTCTATTAGGCAAGAAATTGAAAATTTTGAAAGTAACAAGAAAATGGTCAAATGCGGGGCATCGTGCTGCGTCTCATTTCGTCAAGAGGTAAACTTCCATGGATTATGAATAAATAAAGGATTTAAGCCGTCCAAACATTCCGCGTTCAAGCGTGACAACCCAATGTAACATTATCTAGCCTGACTTAACCTAGAAAAAGTTAACTTATCTTGTTTCTTTCAGTCAAGCTGAAGCTGACAGATGTATCTGTCTTATTGTGTCAATTAACTGTTTTGTGAACATTAACGATAATATCCAGAAAAGTGTGACTTTTTGTTGCACATCTCATTATTTATAGCTTTGATTTCTTAGCTGATTGAAAGTAATCTATCTGCAACGGATATCACAATTTCTAATCGTAATTCACATTATTATTATTTAACACTGGAGCCGACTTGATTTTCAGATCCGTTATTACGATGCTCAATAGTACTGTGCATTGTGAAGTTAACCGTTGTGGATATTGTAGATTATGGTTTGTCTTTGCGTGACTCTTATCTCTGTAGAAAATTGGGCAAACAAAACCTCGCGGTTTAGCTTTATCCAACGAAAAAGGAAAGCCGCTTCTTTAAATGCGAAGCACTTATTAATCTCATGTCACAGTGCTTGCAATAAGCCACCATTTTAGGCTTTGAAGAACGTTCGAGATTCACTTCTCTTATAAATTGTTAAGCTTTATTAGTAAACCTAATGCGTTCAAAAACAGTCGACCATTTATCGTTGCATACTATGTGTTTAGCTGTGTGTCATTCGCGATATTTATCGACTTCCTGTTAACGGGTGTTTTGTTTTCACTTAGCCATCCGTCTAATCCAGTCGAGGGTGTGCCAGGTGAATCCAATTTGCGAATAGTTTTCCGGCTTCCTCAACCATGTGGCCCGTCGTAACATTTGGTGTTCTAACATTTTAACGTGACAGCTTAAATTTTTTAAATAGGAACGTTTGTCCTGACAATTGTGGGCTCACATGCAAGTTGAGAAAAACAAAACCGTAGCGAAATCCTTGTTCGTTAGGTGCTGTGTGGTTAGGAACACAAATAATACACGCCAAGTTATAGAGAAGATAACACGCAAACATTCTGCTTATGTGGAAAATATCAGCAGTAAGGAAAGCTTTATAGAAGGCATATATGAAGTAACAATTTATTATACCTGAAAAAAGTGGCGAAACATTGACAGTTTTTTATTCTAATGCGAAATTAGTATACACGTGCGTTATTTACATAAAAACGCTATAAAACCGAGGGGACAAAAAATGTGATCGATACAAAAATAAAGATTACCTAATTGACTGACAAGCATTCGAAACAATACTGCATGTAGTCCATAGTTCCCGGTGCAAGATAACAGTTAATCCTATCCGTCCTGTTCATTCTGGTATTTTGAATTGAACAGGCATATATAATGACAAGTGGGCATTTATAAAAACGTTTTCGATCGTCCTTTTTATTACTCACTTGATTGGTAGGTCCAAGAACGTGAAGAATGAAACCCAACAATACCGCTTATTGAAAAAGTGAGTAAGCAATAGACCGCAGGGCTCCAAGTGTACAGATTGAAGCGATTATATTACATCACCGAAAAGACGCGAAGCGAACCAAATAAGATGGCATACCGTCGAAATGGTTGGGCACTCTCACTGCATGGCATTCTTAGCAAATGCTTCGGTATGAATGAGGGAAAAGTTGAATTTTTGCGGCGCTTCTGACAAGAGAAACAAATTCGTTTTTTACGCTGCAATTTTGCTTACTTTGCTACTCTTTGTTGGTATAATATTTTCGGAATTATTTTGCGCGGAATTTTATTGATACTGATTATATTATCTTATAAGAGTTAATATAATTTCAAGTCAACTATCCATCCAGAGTTGAACGGTTCATCTCAAGGATCAAGTCACCCATTGGCTACAACTGGTTTGGCCAACAATAGTTATGTAAGGAGTTATGTAAAGAGTATGCAAGGAGTTCATCGGCTAAACTGACGGTCGCTTCACTTTGAAGGAAAGAGTGAAAGGCGATAATAATTATGAGTAAAGTTTTGACATCGTTTAACTTGTTTAGAGAACAACCAAACAGCTCTAATGATTAGTATCACTCACAGAGTATGTAACCTGAGATAGTAAACTTTAACTGCTAAGGGTTTTGCTAGTAATTATCTAAGTATTCGTGAAAATGGTTTTCTGTCTAGAGACAACTTACCGAGACTTCAATAGATGAACCATTGTAGATGTAGTTGGAAAAATAGTCTAACTCCATTTGTTCCAAATTGATGAATGTAAATCATAAATTAATTAAAACTTAATAGCACGTTGTAAAAACTGGTAGCATAATTAAACTGCTCTTATTACTCTGGCATTAATAAACGCTGTGCGGCCATTAATTTATTTCTGCTGAGTTAACGAATCGTGAGAGAACATGAAGTTCAAAGGTAGGTATCATCAGCGGTATATTGCTTATTATTTCAGTATGGAACAAGCAGATACTTCCAACTTGTTTTCTCCGATGTAGAACAATCTGAGTCGCACGTATAATTTTAGCAACCACAGCTTCATGATAGTTTTTTAACTTTCAACACGAAGACAATGAGAAATAGTCTATTGTACTTGCAATGTCATCGTTTCAAAAAACTAACAGAAATCGAGACTGGAATCACACAGTGATTATTGCGTAGAACGTTTGTTGAGTGCATAGGGCTATAAACTTGTGTAAGTTATGCGAAACTGGTTTGCGCGTTCATGAAAATATGCCTGTGTACTTGCTCGTGTTTGGCTGCCTAAGTATTTTCTTATCTTGCTTGCAAACGCCATAGTAGAAACTAATAAGTACCAAGTTTTAAATGTGGGGTGAATATCGCTCACTGGTTTGAAAAAAGGACAATTTCTGAATTGGGTTCCTGGTTCGTTCGCTAAACTAAATATTGGACAACACACAACCTTCACATTTACTCTTTACTGAGCTGTTTATTTGTGTTAGCTTACTTTTTGTTTTGGTTCGTTACGAATTCGCTTTCTGTCCTTATCAACTATGTGAAAATGTTTGTTCACGGAATTGTTCATCTTAATGAACTGATAAGTTCAGCTCATGGAAAGTTGACAAGGCTTATGAAAAATGAACTCGCATATTTATGATAACTTACTGTCGAGTTATTATTAAAAGTGGGAGATAGGATTGCTTGAAACTCTAAGAAATTTGAAATTAATGTTTAGATTTATAAATGTTGAAAACCGCAGGTTGTTGTCAAATTGAACTGAAATGATGGTCCTCCCAAACACTACATTTTTAAAAAGTAAGCGTTATGCGCTCAACAGGAAACACATGATTTACAGTTTTAATTGCAAATTTCTTTGGTAAATTCATTTGTACTCATTAGATTTTACTGATTTGCATTAGAATGTGTAAGATGGTTGACATGCTGTCTAATATGTATATCACGAAAACTTTCCAGAACCCGTGCAGTCGAACTGAGTTGTCTGATCATAAAGGTTTTAGAATCTGAAGCCATAAAATTAGCACAAATAACAATATTTCTAGGATCGCACGCAGGTAGTTACCAACCTATATGATACCATCCATTTACAAAAAGTGGTGGCTTTTAAGCAGAACACAGAAGGTAATAATCAATTCGTGAGCATTTTCATTGTTTGTAATCGCACTCCGAAGTTTTTGACACGTACCCGCAGAATTTGTTGTTAGTGGACACAATATGCAATATAATGTTAACGTTCCAACTGAGTGTACTGATAATGTCACCATTTATGAAATGCATTTATAGTACTAACGAATGAGCGTTCAAATGTGTTACAATAGATCACGGTCTGTAATGTTTCCACGAAGCGTTTAGCTAGGTTTGCAAAAATACATTTTGACAACTATAGGAAAAACCTATTATACGTTTTTATACGTCTATGTGCGTTACGATCAGCAGTACATGAAGCCTTGAGCAATGTTCTGTTAATGTGCACATGTTAGTCATTTGAGTAGTATATGCATGTGTTGTGCTTACACTACACTTACTTTGAACTTAAACCGTATGCTAACCACCTACCGGAGAGCAGATAGCTCAGGTTTTATCACAGCACTTTTGAACTTAAATTTGTAACAGAACATTTGAGAAGCGTATCTTTTAGGGTGAACTCAATATTTATTGTCGGGCTCGTTGTGAGCCTTATAATTCAAATGTGATTCCAATGATATATGGTTCGCGGATAAGACTGGTGTAACTTTAACTTCAGCCATCACATGTAATTGGTGCCTGGTTTCACATTCATGAAGATTTTTCATCCATCATCTCTCGAAATCGCACGTGACTTGGGTTGATCTCTTACTTCAGCTTCTTTCCAGTGCACGCCTCCTGAATAGTCTAAGTTTCTACTCCCAATCAGGTTCTCGCAAACAGACTTTTCTTGCCTTTTGTGCTACCAACCCTGCACCAAATATAATGCTGGGAACTACCACAAGTTTAAAACCATTCAGGTGCTCTATTTTGGTGATGACAACCTGAAGCGTGTACGTGGATTCAGAGAATACACTGAAACTTCAGTAGAGTTTCATCCGTCAAATCCGTTTTAACTGGATAAAAAATTGATTTGATTTTATAGTAAATTTTAGTGGCCATTTGTTTACTCCATGTAAATGTTTGGCTTATCTTCTGGATGTGTTTAAACTTCTTAAAACCGGTTCACCATTCAACGCGTTATACAGGAAGTACACATAATTAGGGGAAGTGATTTCCATGCAGATTGAACATCACCCACAATTGATCGCAGCTGTATCATTCCCATAGACTTTCCAGTCGGCCCATTTCGAAAAGAAGCACTAGACTCGAGACTGCAAAGTCTATGGGAATGCGACAGCTGCGATCAATTGTGGGTGATGTTCAATCTATATGAAAATAAAAATACCCCACTACTCATCTGTAATCAGATATCGCTCAACAAGTCAATGATTTCCGTGATTTCAACTTGGAGAGAAGTCCTAGTCGAGGGGTCATCGATTGGAGTTAACAGACAGTAACTGTGTCTCCTCTCGAGGCGATCGGGCAACCTGATCATTATTCATAAGCGGAAGTGGTTGAGTGTTCACATATGATAATTCGGTCGTGCCTATTGTGAGGTCAATGGCGCAGTGGTTAACACGGTTGCCTCATGAACAGTGTGTCCGTGGTTCAAGTCCCGGCAGTGGCGATGATATGCATTACTGATGAGCTCTAATAAGAGCGAAACTCGAGTCTAGTGCTTCTTTTCGAAATGGGCCGACTGGAAAGTCTATGGGAATGCGACAGCTGCGATCAGTTTTGGGTGATGTTCAATCTATATGTAAATTAAAATCCCCTACTACTCATCTGTAAGGAAAATGATTTCTCGCTTCTATAACGTTTCGTTCTTGAATAATTATGAACAAGATTCATAACACGGTGCCATGGTCTAGCTGACTGTCTACAACTGTCTAATACAGGATTTATGTGCATGCTATGGTTTCTAATCGAACTGTTTTAATCATTTCAGATGCTTTTGTCCATTGATTTGTTATTTGTAAATGTGTCGATATTTTGCTTCGCCAAATACATTTTAATTTTTTACTATGTAACTGTCAGACAAACAGGAAACCTACATATTAAAACGCTGCATTTTGTTCTATGTGCGCAAGTGTTCTCCAATTTGGTCTGATGAAAAAATATACCCCCAGGAAATAGGATGCACAATATTGTTTGAGAAACTAAGTAGCAAAACAATGTGCACGCCACAATATTTGGTTGAACAGGCAAAACTTTACTCATTAGAATTTCAAATATATAAGATTCGAATTTTCAAAATATGATGAAAGGACGTTACGTTGGGTTAATTGCATTGGATATTGTTGATATTGTATTATGTGCCGAAGACCATGATAAAAACTAAACGAATCGTTTAGATTGTTTGATAAGCCGTTCATACACTGTATGCGAGTAAACGTGACATAGCTATTAAGTGTGCGACGACTTTGATAACTAGAAAGAAATCTGAAGAAAAGATAATGTTGTATTCTTAGCCAAGATTGTAGTATGTCACTTGCATCAATCAACCCCGCCTCTATACTTTCGAATTAATCAGGCGGAAAATAACAGGATAGTCACACGAATTTTTAACGATTGGATGCTGACTTTATGAACCTATCAATACCACAGATCGTCAAACAGATGTTGCAGTTTTGGTGTGAAACTACCGGGTTTCATCAGCGTTACAGTGAACTGAGCCAACATTTTATGACTGACTGACAGATTTGTGGTTCAAAAGTCTTCATGGGGCACAGTAGACAGAGAAAACGCCAGGTGTATTTGAGTAAATCTTTCCGACTGCTAAGTTTGAAACCACGTGGGAAATGAGGTACCAGCCAAAATTTCCAACAATCAGGATTTTAGAAACCCATGACACATTCAGTTGTTCAGTACTGTTGCCTACTTTAACACGAGATCCACACTTTTGAGTGATAATCGTGAACATCAAAATGTATCACTTTAAGCACTATACAAGACAATCAGGGTTTCAAATATAACATTTTAGAACACATTTGCAATCAACTGTCTATATTTTTATGTACCCAAACTCTACACTATGAGGCAAACTCTACATTTTTCACAAACGAAATTTATTATATTTTTATAAATTTGGGCGCCAGTGTTTGGTTCAAACAGCGGACGACATCATTTATATTTGTTATTTGGAACAAACATAACTTGAACAAAAAGGTTTTCGATACTAATCCAGAGATCATTTCGAAAAAATTACTTTAAATGCAAGTTGGTTTTCCATTATTCTCTTTGTTATCGCAGTAAGTATTTCTGCGAATATGTAATGGTGCAAGTGCATCTTCAGTTTCCTTGTAAATAATTTATCGTTTTTTAATTCGTACTCCTAGTTTTGCGTGAAATTAACGAAGTAGCAATATGATTGTCGTGACACCAAATAAGTGTAACTTGCAGTTTAGAAGATATGAAAATTTCGACTGGTTATCTTATTGATTGTCTGGCTTGCATGTCGAATTTATACATAATCGTTAACATAGCCATTTTAGATACAACTATAAATAAAACAAAATGTGTTTTTTGTTGTCTAAAGTCGTTTATCGCAACTCATTGTAATTATTCTGTCACAACCATCGTCATAAACAGCAATTGTGAAGTTTGTATCCGATTGGATTACTCCTCTGGCTTGTAAATAACGAGATAACCAACTCTATCTTATTTAGCTGATAGCCACCAATTGATCCATTTGGTGTAACTTTCTGTTTCGCGTTATCGATTGTAAAGTGCTTGTGTTTGAATACTATGAACGCAATTTCTGGTAATCGTAGCTATTGCAACTTGACAGTCAGAGGTGGACCACTTACATTCATAGGATAATTTCGTCATCGGACGCATATCAAAGGCTTGATTTATTTTAGCTTCATGTTGCAAATTACAACCAACGGGCTGAATTGATTTATTGCTTGAGCGGTATTGCGTTTTTGTTTAATAAAAATATATGAAAATTATCTCGATGCTAACAGCCGACAATACAAATTTTTCGTAATGCGCTGAGATTGCTTGTTGTATATCAAACCAGCACGAATTTTTATTCTCTAACTCCGAACTTTCAGTCTGCGTCTGTTGATTTCACTCATTTAAATGAACATTCGTTAGGCCGTAGTAAAAGTTGAATAATGAAACTTTCTGACAGCTGAAAAAAGTGATAGGACTACATTGTACTGCATCTGAAACAAGAAGTTAAATCTGGCGAAATTTCTGTAAAAGTTGTAAAACACTACTAGGCATCATCAACAACCATGCACATTTTACATTCAGAAAAGAACATTAAGGTTTATGACGCTTGTTCGCTTCCTCTGAACACTTGGAAATGTCGCTATTAGTCACTTGCGTAAAAGTGTATTTTTGACTGTATCTGCCCACTACTTCAACCTCGTTTTTCTGTTCGATTCTTTTAACGGTCACCTCTATACTATGGAACCACTTTGCTCACCTGCACTTATTCACACGAATGTGTCTCCACATCGTTTGTGATAGGCCGGTCAGCAACTCCGCCTAATTGAGAGGACTAACTTTAATGAATATGTGCACAGGTATAATGTTGTTATGGTAGTCCGGAAAGAAATTATCATTCTATTGTGTTCCACTCGACTAAGAATGTTTACAAACAAGCTGGGATTTCCTACTAAACTTTATATAGTTCAAGAGGCAAATCAGACGCCAATGTGTGGTCAACAAGTGTTCTGGTTAACTGTTTCAAATAAGCTTATGGATCTCATCTTTTATTGTGATGGGAATTCAATCCACTTCAATGTTAGAGGTGGCGTAACTCGAAAGCAGTTAACACAAAATGGAAATTCTTCAAATTTCGTTGACGCGCCTCATGCAGGTGTGGAGTGAAATCGATGGATTCATTTAAACTACAAATCACTTTTCTGTTTATATATAATCGGTTTCACCATCTTATAAATAAGTGACAGCTGTACGGGTTGTATATTATATTCAAGTGAACCACCAAGTAGTTTTTACATATACTGGGTTCAACCACGTAATTCAAAACGGTCAAGTGATGACACAGTACGAAATCTCACTCTTTGACTGAATTTAACCATTGCTTCCTAATTAATCTGTTGTGAGCATTTTTGCTTTTATTAATTAGATTTTTAGACATTAAGTCGTGACGAGTTTACTCGTAAATATTTCAACACATAACATCTGTGACACTCCCTAATGGAGTTAAGCTAGGGCTACTGAGTGGTCAACATTGATATTAACAATAGAGTCGTTAGCAGTTGCGCTTCCTTTGCTCATAAGCCGAAATCAATCAAGCAAACAGCTGACCAAACCTAGGAAAATTTCTCTCAACCTACACTGCGGTGTGACAGAAGTTTGCCGGTTTGCTGAGGAACTACAACGCAGATGACTGGTTTTAGCCCACTAGTAAAGAAAGCTCAAACGATGGTAATTTCCGTACCTCCCTGCACACCTTGGAGAATGTGACTTGGTGGTTTGGTTTCTGAATGTCTGCACACCTATGCTGGGTCAATGAGTTTGAATCTTCTGCATGTCTGACGTAGTTGAGGCCCATCATTGTAGAAACAGTGATGCATTACTTCGCCAGTAGTCATTTGGACCGACTGTTTTTGATAATGTATGCATATTTTGAACTGACATCATATCTAGTTGCTTTCGGTACACATTCTGGCCGGACTGTTAAATGGCTCACACACATGACTTAACGCAGTCATTCAAAACTAACATAGTTTTCAATACTTGAGCACATCAAAAAACATTAAGCTGGGCTATAAAATGACGCAGTCCATAAATCAACATGCTTCTCTCTTGTGATAAGCGGCTCCCATAAAACTACAAATACCACTACAAAACTTGTCACAATTTGTTTTTTATTCGACTTCTATATCTGTCGACTCGTTTAGTTTATATACTTATTGCATTACTGTTCGTGACAAGCAATGCTGTGAAGCACCGTTAGACAGGATGTACTAAATGTCCTACTCACGGTAAAATTTTCCAGTGACAAACTGATAGATCTTTTTCCACATCAAGCCAAGTGGGAAAGGCTTCAAAGCAGTACTTTGTGTAGCCGCTGTTGTTGTTTCTCAGTTTCTTTGATAGAGGTATTATTTGAGAAAAACTGTAAAAGTCTACAGGATTTTCTCTACGTTTATCTGGATACAACCAGGAAATTTCCATATATGGCTTCCGATAATTCATAGCGAGTTTGATTTGAACACGACAGCACATTTTTCAAATGCCGCCATCTAATGACGGGATATTTTCGCCGTTTCTGGGTAGAAAAATTGAGATATTTACTAGGTGAGATCTTTCTATTCAAACCTTTTCTGTTATACAACAATGTACAGAAGAACAAGATCAACATTCCACGTTGTTTTATCCTAAGGAAAACTGAGTGAACAGCATATAAACTCCGATGTTAATTGAAAACATCCTCATTTGGAAGTGGCTATTCCAATCAAAATTCATAACCACCTGTAAAGTGTGTTTCTATCATACCGGTGAATTGATTTTCTTTGCATGCCGTCCACCACGGATTTTCACACAGAACTGTGGGTACATCACCACCTACCCTCTCACCAAAACTAGATCCACTTTGTTATAATTAGATTGTACTGAGTTACTGTAGTTCTTCTGGTTGATTCTTGCCAACCTAACCATTTACTGGTTTTCACACGGGTAACACAACTTTGCTACAAAGATAAACGCAACGAAGCATTGGCTTGTTGAAAATGCTGTCATCTTTGTGCTGTAACTATCAAAAGTTTGAACGTGTTTCAGATGTTTTAGATCCACACACCACTGTCCGAATTCTACTTGGTTTCAACAATTGTATCACGTCATTCAAGAATAACACTTCCAGACCTCAAAGAGATCAAGTTCGGCGCGTATTGTAGTTAAGGCGTCATGTACGATAATTCGGTTCAGCCCAAAGTGGCTTCGCTGACAAAATTAACGGAACGATTCCCTGAGAAAGCAGTGCTGGTCTTTAAATCCTGGTTGTTGCGAGGATATGCGCTAC
Source organism: Paragonimus heterotremus (assembly GCA_013368495.1). Lineage (NCBI taxonomy): Eukaryota > Metazoa > Platyhelminthes > Trematoda > Plagiorchiida > Troglotrematidae > Paragonimus > Paragonimus heterotremus. Next base: position 137,168 of record LUCH01000306.1, on the reverse strand, counting down.
TGACGAACTTTTCTTAGTAATACATTATTATCTGGCGCCATCTTCGAAAGCGCGTGCGTCAAGTTATTCTGGGAATGCGTAACCAACAATCATTTATGAGTAGTATTTAACATAAGTCGAACAAAGTTTCACGTCACCCTGGGATCTCACGCAGCTTCTTGGTAAAGAAGTGATTCTTTTATGCCTGCTGAACGACATAAAAGCCGACCGCAGTAGGCGGTTACATATCTCTTTTGCATTTGTTTTACTCTCACGTTGTGATACTGATTCAATTTGCGGGTTGATCAACAAACTTAAGTATGACGTAACGTTTAGACGTTTGCATACTTCTGCAAAAGTTAGCAGTGACAACTGCACCATCGTTATTTGGCACATTTCACTGACAGTGGATGCTTACTCCTGACAAGCTGTCGAGATAAAGCCAGAACTGTACAACGACGTTAATAATTATTGGATAATATTTATATGCCTGCATTTTATCGTCAAACAGTAGTATTCCATATTACACGCTATATCAGTCACTAAGAAAGTGCACTGATTTCCTGTAATCTTGTGCCGGTTGTAATGCACTCATTGGAAATCACAGGCGTTTAATGCACACAGAACGATTCACCGACTTCCAAACGTCATATCAGATTATACACATACAGAGATCGTAACAAAACAATGAGCAATCTCATCTACATTCTGTTAGGCTTGAGTAACCTATCAAAGGTCTAGTAGCTTAAAAAGAGCAATAAATATGCATAATTGTAAAACGTGAATATTTCAAAATTATCACGTGGACCCATTGTAACAAGAACAACGACGTGATTAGTCATGAAAATGCATATTCATACAATTTTATATTCCGTTCTGTGCTAATTTAAATTTACAAAAAATGCGGATTTATCTGTTAATTTGCGTGTTAAATGTGACTGCACCCTTCACCTAACATCTTAATTAATCAGTACATGCGAGGCATCGATTCTCTTAAATGAGATTCAGATGGCTTCATCAACAATTGTGTTTATTTCCAGTTTGCTGAAAAGTATTTTAGTTTTCAGAGTGCCCCCTGAATATTTCGACCTTTGCGTAATTAACCCGATAAAACAAACGCGGAACTCAGCGCCTAGTAATTGTTTGATGAGAGAAGAAAAACATAACTTATATTGTGAAAATACTATAGAAACTAGAAACCACTCAATTAAGAAAATAATATACCAATTAAGTAGGCTTATATATCTAACGTACTTACGACAATACTGGTATGGATGGACGACTGTAGTTAGTACATTTTTTCCTTTGGTAAATCGCCGACTGAAATATATTTAATGGAGATAATTACAAATCTTAGTTTATAGGTACACTGTTGTCCCTAAACAAATTAAATTGCCCTCAATTTATTCTAACGTTGAGCCCATTGGCTCAAAACTTTCCGATTACTGAATATCTGCACAAAGTTGACTCGACTTGTTTAATCAAGAACATTGGTTAATGCCAACCGGGAGTTGTAACGTTTCTGTAAGCAATGTTTCCAAATAACGGTACGCTTTCTAAAGCAGTTCTGCTCATCTAAAATTACTGACGATCTAGATTTTGGATATGACCGACGAAAGTTTCGCTTAGCAAAACGTCACAGCTAGATGAATATAACTGGCAAGACTAGTTGCGATAAATGTTGCTTGATCGATTACAATAAACTGTATGTTTTGATTAACTTTTATTTATCAGCTTATATTTCACGATAGTCCGTAGGCAGCTGGATTGGGTGAAACTTGAACAACAATACTATTTAAAGAACTGCGGATCCTTATACTTCGGGTCCTACTTGAATACTTTGTGAAGATGACGGCTAGTGTTTGTGAGTGACGTGCGATATGATTGATCGGTGAATGTGCTCACTAAGCATAGAGAACACAAAACGGAGCGCTGAAGACTGAAGTATATTTATCCCACCATCAGCAAAGATATCACTTGACACATTGTGAATACCTATATGATGATTAATAGTTCGAATTATGAAACGCTTATTTTTAATTCTTCTCCTTATTCCGGCAACACAGTGAATGTTTCTTGTTTAAGTTTATCAGCCCACTCTTCTTGCCATTGGTTTACTCAGTTGTTAAAATGATCTGAATGTGTTTGATGGTTTGAAATTCAAAATGTTGTGAGATTACTATTTTGATGGAAAAACGTGGTGTGCACAATATATGTGGGAAGTGAATCAGAGTATCGTGGTTAGTTATTTAAGTAACTGGTATACTTAGGATTTCGTAAACAGAAGAGTGTAGAAACCTTCCACTATCAAGTTTTTTCTAAAACGTGCTTGAAGTATTGGTTGGGTTCGAGAATTTATGTACTAACTATGTGTTCAACACGAAGTAGCTTCTTTGCGGTTACTTACCGTTAAATTTCTACTATGGCCTAAGTTTCACACTTGTTACTCATTGGTATTTATTGTGTACTCAACAATGTTGACCACGCTTTCAGACAACCTAGTTAATCAAAAATGAACAGTTTGTGATGATTTACCCCTTGCTTTGAAAGCGTGATATAAGCAGAAAGCCGTGAAACGGCTCAAACTATCCGACGTAAAGAATAAAGGCTGGATTATAATTTACCCAAAGAGGACCGTGATCAACTTTTGGTTTATTTCTTCTCATTAGATTTCGCTTCACAGGGAGAAATTGGAAGATACCCAGCCAAAATATCCGTCCAGCCTCATCATCTAAATTGATATCTTTTTGGAAGTGCTTCCTGGTCATTTGGCATAGCTTACTGGGAGTACACTTCGGAATGACTGACGGACCATGTTCTTATGAGAAACTGATCCTTAACACGTGTTGTTTAGTAATCCGGCAGTGACCTCTTTCGAACAAATGTACAAATTGATGCATGCGAGAAAGATGAGAAAAGGCTTCGCAGTGAATTAATTGGCGAGAGAACTAAATATGTACGTTTTAGGTAAACTAGTTTTTTTCTCTCAAACTTTATATTATTTCACTGGCAACATACGATGTGATGGCAACCAGGCTGTGTACCTGCGAACCAAAATTGGCTAATAAAATTTGCTTAAATGTTTTACTAATGACGTTAAGTTTTCGTGAGCACATAAACACAATGCTTGTCTACAGTGACCTAGAGGAAGAACCAGATAAGCGATGTATTGGAAAATTTTGGTTGCAAAGGATATCAAAGTTGGTGGTCTAATGAGGAAGGGTCGACAAATATGATTATCAATGAGCAGGTGGTATATTCCACGTGTGATAGTGTATTGTGGTATTGCAATTTCGCTCTCATTCGCCCTCGTTCAAAATGCTCTCATACAATGCCGAATTATGCAGTCTGTTACTGTGGCATCAGTATGATTTACGAATCTAGTCAGATATGTTACATATCGGTAATACAAGATTAATGCTCAGCCATGGCACTCAGATTCCTGCTTGAACCGTTTGAGACATCCTGTCGTACAGTCAGTCGCTTAGATTATTTTGTGAATTCCACATAAAACTGGCAGACAATTGGCTAGCCGGGTCTGAATGTCAAATGGCCAAGATATTGGCATGGCTATGTAGCTCATTCGCTGGAATATGCGGTGCGTTTGGACATAGTGTTTCGATTGCAGGAAAAACGCCAAAATCGTACTTCAGAAGGGTTTAAATTAAATTAACTGTGACAAACTACCCAGTATCACTACAAATGTTTGCCTTATTATAACCAGTTTATGTCCGAATTATCCCATACAACCAGACGAGATTAAACGTAATCGTCCGAATGCATATGTTAACTGGTCACTACAAGCGATTTGACAGTAAAAGTCGCTTGGTTTGCAAAGTTGTTCATTACGTGAAATCCAGCACTAGTTATGTTAAGACATAGGACAACAAACATATACACTCGTCTGAATAGCTGACGCTTATCCACAAGTATAGACTTGCAGTATACTGCAATTCTTCTTGAAAGCACGTACTTCATACTGTGTACACATTGTTGCAATAGTCACTTCTGGTTCCTTCTCTTCCTGACTTTGAGACCTGCTCTTTGGTTCCCGAATGTACACATTGTACTAATCACAAACAAAACCGTTTGTTATACAACACACTTAAAGTGAACTCTTCCAACTGTTACGTCTACCACAGGCTTTGTAGTTCCAGAGTGCAAGTTTACCATTATGCGGGATAACACTCACGTTGTATGGACATCTGGTGGCAAGCTTTTTAAATTTTCTTGATGAATGGCTGATTTGTCTGAATTCGTACCATTTCGTGTTGAGTTTACTGGGGACATATATATTAATTGGCCGAACTGTATGTACTGGGGTTGTCTCAACCGCACTCTGATGAAGAAGCAACTAATGATATAGAAAAATTAGTAGTCAAGCTCAGCGAACTTTTATCGACCTAACTGTGGCAGCCCACCCAAATTGACAGGAGTCTTATCCTGGGACACGTGCAAACATCAGGCAGCTGAGTTTCGTATTCTATAATCAGTTTACTACAGTGCAATATTTTATCACAGCGTGTGACTTAGTTCACAAAACGATTGCTTTTACATAAATACTGGAAAAAAGTAATGATTTTTACTACAGTTTTACACACAAAAATTATTCCTACCTCGTGCACAAGCCGCGTTCTCTGGAAACGTTGGGTAACAGACATTACCATCTTCACGTTTGACTACCATTTCAGACGAGCATAAGTTTATTTCCACGGCGTCCTCTATCAGTGAAATTCCTACTACATGTCTTGTAGTATGTGACATGAGGGTCAGTAAAAGCATGAGACAACTTCTGGCTAAATTGTCACTTCTGGACGCAAAAGTGTGTAACATTCTTTTACCGTCGAAGAATGTGATGTCTCACCTCCCTGCTTTAAGCCTATAAGTGTCTTTGTTTACGGATTTGTCTAAAGAATTCACTATCTTCTCTCATCACCAAGCTTGTTTTCGCCGCCGTTCAGCTTGACTCTAAATCCGAAAGTGTCAAACTACATCGCAGGTTGAAGATCATTTCAAGGTAAAGGTAGGACAATTTGCACTCTAGTTCAGAGTCAGTGAATTTGGCCACCCAATAATGTTCAAATAATTTCTTTTACATTGTTGCAAATTCTACAGAGGTGTACAGATTCACGATGTATACATACTGTGACTCTTCGTTTACTACCACTGTCCACAAAAAGCTAGCATGCCATTCCATTTTTATGATGCTTTTTGTTAACGGCTGAACTACAGCACTTCTATACATCATATTAATGGTAACCGTAATTTTCTCGCCACGTTGTCGGGAAACATACTCTGAATTCGAGTGCATTTACGTTTTATGAAAAAAAAATAACGTCATGCTTCGCTATTTGAATTTCTATCCGTTTTTTCCGACACCAGTTTTTTATGGAAAGTAATATATGTACTGCTTTATAGTTTTCTTCCTTGTCTCACCATCATTCTAATTGAAACACATTGTAGAGCTATGTCTGTACATATGTTCTGCGAAATGTTAGACTGATAATCCTTTTGCTTAGCTTTTTGTATATGTGAAATAATACACCTTTGAAAGACAATGGGTGTTTTTGGAAGAAGAATTAGTATGATGCGTTATACATCCTACGTCACATGCGCATTTTTTCAAACTGCGGGTTCTAGGTCACCTTTAGTATTCATAAAAAACAAAATGCAATAAAACCTTTGTTGGAACCCCTCAACAGAGAGAATGTACTAGGACAGCTTATAATCATCAAATGACAAACATGCCACCGGAATATATTGTCATAAAAGCAACTGGAATGTTGTGACAACAGCTTGGATCGTTGTTTTCAAGTTTAACTGATGCTTAGTTTATTTGTAGCTTTAGTGAACGAATTTCACAAAATGTCACTACTGTATACAGCCCTTGTCTTATTATACAATATATCCTACTTGCGCAGGACCGACGTTAGCATTCACTGATAACAATATCCTGAATAGGGCAATGAATCAAATGTTTCGAGAGGTTTACAGTTCATTTATTCTTGTCGGTCAATCTTATATAACCAGTTTCCACATGTAACAAGTGGACAAATATAATTTGTGGCCTTCTAATGAAACACTGAGTTCTTTTGTTCTAATTCATCAACGCCGCTAGAAAACAAATGTTGCGAGGTAGTATCATTTTGTTTATTCTCGTCGTCCCTGTGTGGTTCGAAGTACAAGTACACTAGATCACGATATGACGGTCACTAGGGATTCAGTCTTTTCTCAGAAGCTGAAGTAAACTGATCACTGCTGTTTGCCCTCTAAACAAGGAAACACTATAACGGCTCCAGCAAAATCAACGTGTATCACATCATCGATCCGAGTTAAGCAGACCACGAAATATTTCATAGTCGACTGTCTTTAGTTTCAAGACAACTCGATGTACGATTATGTGTTAATTGGTCTGCCATATGTCAGACTGTACAGATTCATTTTATGAAGCAAAATTAAATTAAAATAATCACTGTTCCTTGTTACACATCAGCGGTCGACGATCAGTATCTTCTCACTTTGGGCACATCAGGTGGATACACTTTAAAGAAGGTTCGAACCTGCAAAAACTTTTTTAAAAAGAAACTGTTATGGCTTTCATAATTCCAGAAGTCTCAATGTACTTTCTCAAATTAAGCCATTCATTACTTAATTCTAGTGTTAATTTATACCGTTTGTGTTCAATCAAGAGTTCAAATAGCAGAAATATTCAACTGTCAGCGGTTTTTATAGGAAATGCCTATTATCATTTAAGATTATCGACAGTTGAACAACCCTCATTTCAAACTAAATTGGAACAACAAATATTTCCGTCAATATATATGTCCATTTAACGGTTATCCGTATATATCTCTCTCCCTACTACTGTTACGATTGTGTAAACCAATTAGGAACTACCCCTAGGATTATGTTGTTTTTATCAAGCTCACTCACTGTCGTTTCAATCGTTTGCGTGGCTTCTGGTTGGTTTCATTTTGGTTTTACGGAATCAAGGACATGGTGTGAAGTGTTTGCTATTCAATTCTTTTTGTCAATCATTTCACATATTTTGTGTTTCATTTACTGACGTGTTATGATAGGACTTGCTTAAATAATTTATTCGCGGAAGCTTTACTAAGAACATTACTTATTCATACAGCTTCTCCGGGCTTGTTTGAAGTGTTCAGTCTTGTTCTGTTACCCAGCATATCAATAATGGGTAAAGTACGCGGCTTATCGATCCTATCGTTCAAACTTCATAAAACTTTTTGTCTGAAAGTTATTGTGTTGTGTTTACATGTGTCTATCAACATATCGGAGTGTTTCCATCAAACTTTTTACTGTTAGTTTCGGTAAATCACTCAAACCATTATCTTCACTGGCAACTTCGCTCACCTGTACAATGAAGAAGAAAACTTTGCACCAAAACAAGCCAAATATCCAACTTCTTATGTAGTACTGGACTACAGTTATTGGACAGCTCAGACTCAAGTAGGTCAGATCAGTCCAGGCCAGCCCAACGCAAAACGTTTCGTATACCATGCGCGTCGAACTCCCGGTCAGGACACATATGACCAGCAGATTGCCAAGCAGTCCAATAACAGTTATCAATACACACAGACAAGAGATCGTCAGCACAAAGGTCTCCATTCCCCCACCGGAATTCGATGCACTTGTGGCGTTTTCTATGCTCGGGACATCCCTCTGAGCACCCGAAGTCAATTTTCTGTCAAGACCGTCCTCGTTTGCACCAACTATTGTCCCAGACACATAAAGTGCGTAAAACAGGAACGTATTTTTTCGTAGTATTTGCGGTACCATACTGATGGTTGGAGAACAAAGGGTACACAGAGAACTTTTGCTAGGAATCTCTGTACGTATGCGAAATGCTTGGTTAACGTTCAAAAGGTTCACCGTAACTACATGTACCACAGAATATATGCGTTGTCCCGCTGTTTGCTGTACGGGCAAAGCTAGATTTGAACACGAATATTGTAAATACAATATTATTGCTACAGTTCATCTTTCCGAAATGTTGATTGGTTCCTGCCAACAACGAATCACATTTCTAGGGCGCCTCCAATTCGCTGTCTGCTTTCAGGGATATGGCTGACAATAACAAACAAAACGTGGAAGCTGACAAAAGAAAACTGCTCAGGTCAAAAGTCATTGACAGTTTATCTGTTATGTGTATAGTGTATTAAGGCAAATATAAACAAGCAGCCCTGTGTCAGTGTGTTCCTCAGTGTTTTTGAAAAATTGTTAACTGATTTTTGCTTGGGAATGTGGTTAGTTTCAAGTTGGAAATCGTGCACTTGATCGCGGATTTCATAATCAGATGTACCTGTTCGCAGGTCCCTTTCAAGAAGCACAGGACGCGAGTTCCTCTACTGTAAAAGCTAGTTATTAATTTCCGTCATTATCAAGGCATGCAGGTGAACTTCGTTGGCCACGCTGGCTGGTACATTTTGCACTCACAGTAAGCACGACGAAATTATCATAAGCAAATGGTCACCTAAAACTTGTTTGTGAATAATGCTTCTTGATAAGAGACGGAGTTACTACTCGTTAGCTTCAAACGAGAACTTCGCGAGTAATGCGTCTGATTGAGGACGAGATTTCATACTTCATTTAATCTGCTGTACTTTGTTGATTAATTTATCGACAATCCTGTCATCTCTCAAAATGTACATTTTGTTCAGCACGGGTTCAGTGCTTCTCGTAGTGACTTACCTATTGAAGGCGGTTTTTTGAGAAATGGTGCGTTGGACATTAGGACACTGACATATCCAGACATAACAAATGACACAATTCTGCAGGAACACAGAAGACATCAAATTTAATTTTTTTTGCCAACCTCGAGACCCCACCTGCGTGCCCAAAATGCGTACGTGCTCTGCAGGATCGTAATTTATAAAGCTTGAGGGGAATCACAGGGACTCACCTCAGACGCTCTGTTATAGGCTGTTCTTATTCAATGCTGGATATTATTAAAACGCCCATTTTGTTGCACGCGGATGAAATAAAATTGGAAGTATTATGTTATCAGGAAAGTATAGAATCCGTACGGGTCGATCCGACTTGATATAAATCAGGGCTTATGAATAGCGTTATTTTGTTTATTCTGAAGAGGCGTAGACTTATTTACTACAGCCACCAAAGCTTTGCTAAGCGATAACTTCTAGGTGTTAGATTAGAAGTGTTTTTGTACGAGTGATTCAAAATGGCTTTCCTGACGTACAATTTATGTTCGTATGCTAGTTGCGTAAGCATTCAGAACGCGAACTAGGGATGTGCCACCTCTTTCCTACAGTGCAATTCATGTTAATTTATTATGCTCACAGGTGTGTTACTACACAAGTTAGAGAGACTCTGGGAATGTCGTATCCAGTGAAGCTACTGAAATTTGATGAAATCGTAATGCGCACCGATAACTGGGAGTAAACCTGATTGTTATGCATTTAGTATTTTACAAAACAATTTGTCTTTTGGCAAACGTTTTACTAAACACTAATACACTTCTGAAAGGTTCATCTTTAAACCTAGATTACGTGACTTTCTGTGAGTGGTACGTTTTCGAAGTTGTGATTCGCTTACGTGAGAATGCTGCCTCATGTTTTCGACTGATTCCGTCAACAGTGTTAATCTTCTAATGTGAGACAAGCTATCCTACAAGCTTCCAGACCAAAGGCTGAACCAGCCCAATAGACAGCTAAAGTATGTTCTCCTACAGAACCTTCTTTCTCAGGTATCAATATTTTAAAAAGTGCACGTCCATAGTAGTTTGTTTCCGGTTTAACAACAGTTACTGTATGTTAACTCCAATCAATGACTCTTCAACTAGGACTTCTCTCCAAGTTGAAATCACGGAAATCATTGACTTATTGAGCGGTATTTGATTACAGATGAGTAGTAGGGGATTTTAATTTACATATAGATTGAACATCACCCAAAACTGATCGCAGCTGTCGCACTCCCGTAGACTTTCCAGTCGGCCCATTTCGAAAAGAAGCACTAGACTCGAGTTTCGCTCTTATTAGAGCTCATCAGTAATGCATATCATCGCCACTGCCGGGACTTGAACCACGGACACGCTGTTCATGAGGCAACCGTGTTTACCACTGCGCCACTGACCTCACATTAGGCACGACCGAATTATTATATGTGAACGCTCAATCACTTTCGTTTGTGAGTAATGATCAGGTTGTCCGATTGCCTCGAGAGGAGACATAGTTACTGTCTGTTATCTCCAGTCGATGAATCCTCGACCAGGACTTTTCTTGAAGTTGAAATCACAGACTTGTTGAGCAGTATTTGATTACAAATGAGTAGTAGGGGATTTTGATTTTCATACATACTGAACACCACCTACAATTGGTCGCAGCTGTCGCATTCTCATAGACTCATGAACAGCGTGGCCAGAGTTCTAGTCCCGGCAATGGTAAGGATACGCACTACTAATGAGCTGTAATGAGAGCGAAACTACAGTCTAGCGCTTCTTTCTAAAGGGGCCGACTGGAAAGTCTATGGGAATGTGACAGCTGCGGTTGATTGTCGGGGATGTTCAATCTATATATATTAAGTTTAATTTGAACATGTAGTGGGAAAACTGTGGCTTACATTCCTCTCACCATGGAAAAAGCGTGGGTTCATGAATGTTTAAGTGAAAACAACGACTATCTCTCAGTTCATCTCAGATTTCATTTGTCTGGTGGTTCGCTATTTTGAAAAGCTAGAATTTAGAAATGGGCAACGTTCGTTGCTGGGTCGCATCCAAAGATTTGAAATTAATTGTTTCCTTCATTCATCCAGAAAGGTTGTTTTATTTTAATCACTATCTGCCGGATATTTTCCCCGCCTAAATAATTACAAATTGCTAACGGCATAATGCCGGGGGGTAAGCAGGCATTTTACCTCCGAGGATATCCGGATTGACACACAGATGCATACTTACTTTTGGTTTGTCAGAGAGTGTCATTCTAACATCTGTAAGATCAGTCTTCGATCAAAATTCAGTCGAACATTTTGCATTTAAATGAAATGAAGTGGTAAACATGACTCTGTTCAGATCTGAAATTAACGCTCCTTGAATCCCAATTGTCAAGCTATTGTAATTTTGCCCACGGTATGCATCGTTTATATCCACCCGTTTCAACTGAACAGTGCAGTTACTTGTTGATATTTCAACCTGAATCTCTATATGGATGGATCTCGGGTGATCACGCTTCATTGATTCAGCATGGTGTATTTGAATTCAACACAGTTCCATGGAACTCAGTTTCCTGACTAAGCAGCTGTAATGTGAACAGATTATTTCAAAGTTTATTTGGTGATGTTAAAATTAGCTATATGATAACGATATTACTGGGTTAAACAAAAGAACGTTGGCAGGACAGCTCAATAGTTGATGACTACGGGGTGACCTGAACAGTCCCATTTAAAGGGTGATAGTAGTCTGATATCTGTATGTCCTATTATCTAAGCAACTGGAGGTGGTAAGCGGAAGTTTTTGCCCTCATTCACACCGATTTGAACAACACTGACTCCTCTCAGTTGTTGGCTCCCTTAGAATGTAATCAACTGGAGTGTGTTAATAGTAGTGGGTTTATAGTAACTGCAATAAAATAGTTCATGGCAATAATAAAAGGCTGATAACACTGACATACGCAAAATTGTTTCATGAACAGAGTTCGCATAACACTACACACCCAGTTCATGAAATAATATTATGCCTCACAATTGGGCATGTCTTAAGATAGCAGATTCGGTGGTTCATTAGATTTTGATATATATGATCACTGTAATCGTAGGTTACAGTTTCAGACAAACATCTGCTTCTATATGTCCTATAGACACTGGTGTATATGTGCGTATGTTTGTCATTGGTAAGAACTTACTAGTAAACAGATAGTTTGAAAAATGTTCACATTTAGTCAGCACGCAATTAGTAGCTTGCTTTATTCAAAGTACATCCAATAGATAATATACCGTATGGTAAGTAAATAAAAATTTGTTGCATTATGTACCATATTACCACTTCTTCAAGGCAAAATAAAGAAATGAGTTACAAGCGGTTAGCATGTTGTTCACTTTAATTTTTTGTAAACACGAAATATGTTAAAATTATGATATATACTAGTAAAAGCATCAGTTAAGATGCTTCCAGTCGCCTTGTAAACATGACCACAAAAGCTTGATAGATTACCTCAGATATTTTACGCATACTGTTTAAATCGGCACTGCTTTGTCAAAAGCCAGCAACTGCCGCTTCCCTTGTTCAGCTGCCTCATGAATGAGTCTTATAGGTAGATTTGGAAACCTGTAGTCATGAAGTGCACAGTGATCCATGACGTGAAATTTCGAACAGATTCCCTAATTTAAGTTTGGTGACAGTATTTTCTCAAACAGTTTCTGATGTTTTCTTTTTCACTTTGAGAGTTGTTGATCTGTCCTGTCTAAAGTTAATCGCGTTTAGTGAAGCTTTGCATATCTGACCCTATCGAATAGTGCCGTCCACATTTTGGAGGCTGAGATGACATAAGACTGTTCTGGCTCTGATTATATAAAATTTTATGAGAGCAACTTGTCATATCTCATCTCCATTCGCCTGATGTAATGTGGGGTTAAGGTGATAACTGATGAGAGCTAATGGAACGCTAACATGTTGCAATTTGTATTTCTGTTATAGCTTCAGGAAAATGTTGACAGTCACTACTCAGCAACTCCAGTAACTGATAGTCGTTTGGTCTTAAACACCCTGGCGTAAAATGAGAAAGTCAAAATAAGAAAGTACTGTGAACCCTTTCTCGTAATGGTGTCTGGCCATAGTGACAGACTATTTCACGGTCCTAATATCCCGAGTCATAAATACAACCGTGCAACGTCGTTTAGGTCATATAGAATGCAGGCTATTAAGTTTGGACCACTGCATCATGTCCTTAATCCCGTTGTGAATAGTTCGGAATATAGTTATCTGATAGTTGTCGGCAGCTGAAGACTATAAGTGCCATTTAATCTGATTTATATTTCCAGAGCACACTACCAAAATATCTGTGCTTTCTTCAAGGGCATTCCAGAAGTAAATAAAACGGAGTTCTGGTGTATATTAGATTTTAGTTTTTATATAGATTGAGCACTACCCACAAGTGATCGTAGGTGTCGCATACCCATAAAACTTCTAGTCGATGCCTTTTGAAAAGAAACAGATTCATGTTTCGCCTTCATTAGAGCATCATATCACCACTCATAAATGAGAGAAGTCGAGCGTTCGCATGTGATACTTCGATTTTGCCTAATTTGAGGTCAATAGCACAGTAGTCAGCATGGTTTTCTCATGAAAGTGTGACCGGAGTTCTAACCCCGTATGTGGCAAGGAGCGCACGTGATTGCCCGGGCGTGTAAGTGCAAGACTGTCTGTCCTATTCCGATCCAGCACTCATAATGACATTTTATCGAGTGTAAATACATTGTACTGTATAAATATGGAATCTGCGGTCGATCTTCAGCTATATCCATATTTTACAACTGTGCTTTGTCGTAAATGTTGTCAAAGATATCAGACATTCTTAACGGCTTGCCGTACACCACTACAAAATAGATACATCAATATGGACAAACAACTCTCAGACAAATTTTATATAAACCGTCCAAACAACCGTCGTTTATATTGCACCCAGTCCACGAATTTGAGATTGATTGTTGTTAGTTTCAGTAAGAGCTTGAGTACATTCTCCGCTCAGCATTTGAGAATGACCGTAGTTAATAAATGAAGTTTCGATGCATTACTACTAATACGTGTAAAGTTTGCCTCCAGAATCCTAGTTGAACTAAACGTCCTTTAGATTATTCTACAAATTTTTGTGAAAATTCTATAAAATTTTACCTTCCGAAAGGATAGAAAACTCACCTCTCCACTGTCTGCAAACTTTGACCATTTGACATAAACTTCTGAACACAGAACATAAAAATATGCAAAATTCGATTGTGCCAATCAACAGTCGCGTGGACTTGACAGCAAAACGTTGACGCCAAAGGGTGCAATCGCGGCAAATTTTATTATAATTACAACCAAACATTTTTTGCTTTACAAAAATTCGGATTTAGCATGCTATTCGGAAAGGAAAATCAATGAACGGAAATGCGATGGGTCAGAACCGGGAACACTATCGTTTCGATTTCGTTTGCTGAATTATCTGAATAGTCATGAGACAACAGAATAACGAACAAGATGTGTTTCTTGTATTTGGTCCAGAGGTAAGTATGACACAATATCTATAACCACAATAACCGCAGTATCAGAAAATCGGTCAGTAAAAATCGAGGACGGCGTGTTTATTTACCAGTTACGCAGTCGTTTTTCCAAATTGCTGGCTTCATTGATTGTAGGTAAGGGGCAATTAATTTTTCGCATGAATTACTTTGAAGTACAGATATCAGGGTTGGGCAATCAGATACTAATGACCTCAGCAACAGTCGACATTGGTAGCCTCAACATACGTGATCGCTTTCTAGTCACCGGTGTACAATCTGAAAGGTACCTTTTTTATTAATGTAATGAATAAAGTTGACGAAATAGGCGATAATCACACTGAAAACCGTTCTGCTTACACCAGTGGTCATCTGTGAAGGACGATATCTGTCATGAACGGCTCGAGACAAATGATCTCAGTTGTGACTCACAACACGACGCTCACCGAAATGTCAATCAAGTGCTGCAGACAGGACATATGCATGAACCGAACAACAACCCTGGAACGTGTCATGGGGTGATCAACGCAGTCATCAGTCAAGGCCGAAAACAAGCTAATAAAGTAAAGCTACTGAAGCCAAGCCACTGTAGCCAGCTGTGGATCATGGGAGTTTTCCTCTGAGTTGTAATGTGTGTCGAACAGGAACTGACGCATAAATGAGCTGTAAGGTGGGTTGTTTCGATTGACTTATGAACTTTATTGTGATACCTTTGGCCACGGGATTCTCCTTTGGAAAGAATACTGATGAACGCAAGTCTCTTACTCACAGATGATGACGTAAGTTTCAAATCCATCGTTTACATCGACTTCCGAATAAAACACTGAGTAGCTATTCAGTCTGAGGATTTCTCTTAGAGAGTCTAGCTCAGCTTGTCAAAGATGCAGCTCTTTGGTGTTCAACTCGTCAAACATTACACAAGGTTTCGCCTTTGATTTACTGAAGCAGAACTGTGAAAGGGAATGCATTGATTACTCCCAGTCTGTGTTTTGTACACTCTTGGCTGGGTTAAACTATCTTCTCCTCTTGATAAGCCAGCACGATCTATTAAACTTTTTTCTGAATCACACTAGTTAATGTTATTTTTAGAGTGTTGTAGTTAACCTGATGATCAAGCGCAGAAGATAATTCCCGTTCTCTACCGTGCCATTCTCATGATTTCAGTCAATATTTTCGAACAAACTAAATAATCGAAAGACCCGATCGCATCTGAATAATGTGAGTGATGTCCGAATATTATGTGGCGTGAATAACACAATGGTGGCGGGTTTATTTTTCTTTCAATTTTGCCCGATTTGGGCTTCATCGGGTTGTCACGTCCTCGGAAACATATTAATAGGTTCAGTGGTCAAACGTTGCGGGACTATACGACCGGTTTCATGGTCGTTATTTCTTACCGGGTGGGTTTTTCCAGTGAACCTCGAACACGCTAAGTCTTGGAAGAATCTCGTAGGTATGCACTATTTCTAGTGTAGATCTGAAACCTTATAACATCCACAAATAAGTGCAAATGTTCAGAATAGTTTCAGGAAGTGTGCGCGAAAATAATTATGTAACTCATGTCTGTTTCATAGTCTCAGTGATGTTTATAAACGTTGTCAAATTGAGGAGCTTAATTTTTCTTGTTTTGAAGCAGATCGAAGACGAAACATTTACGCAAATATTATCTTTCTAATTCATGTTGTTGAACACTAGCCCAGACAATTTACAATGTTAATTCATAGGTGTAACGAAATTAACTTGTAGTTTCATGGTCATAGGTACAGTAGGAAAAACTGTTCAGTCCATTTGTATGGTCTTTTATCTTAAAGAAATACTATTAAACCAGAGCAATCGCAGGTTTTAACCGAACAATTGGTTCAATACCATAATCCAACGGTCGTAGAATAACCAATGGAAAACTTGTTGGAACTTCAGCGTAATGGTAAAATCTACCGTCTTGACAGGAAAGGATGGTGGATGAACACTAGGCCATAAGCACCAATGTTTATACTTCGACACATTCCTGTTTGGGTTTGCAAAATTGATGAGTACTGTGATGTCTCAACCACGCCAAAACTTGACAAGTTGCATAGAACTGGTAAAAATGATAGTTCAAACCCCGCTGACATGTCGACTTAAGCTGAACCTTGAGAAGTTCTCTTGAACATTTACAAAATAAAGTCGAAGGCTCCCAAGATTTGTGGTAACAGTTGACAAATGAAATGCACCATTTTGCATGCAGAAAAACTTACTCAAATGTAACAAATTGCACTGATAGCTGATGAGCGTAGATGTGTTCGGTTACGCTGACATGATTGTCAGCCTTGCGTGCTTTTTGATCCCGGTGGGCTACGCTAATTAGGACTAAGGTCCTTTCATACTGAGCTACGTGAGACTGTGCATTAAGGAAGTTGGCAGATTAAAAACAGTTTGAGTTATAGGTTTGCTTGTCTCACTACTGATTCCGTAAGGGTAATTATGCAGTGGGTTATAAATCTGTGATTATACAAGAAAGCTATATTTATAGTTGCACCCTCACTGTCTTCCGAGCACGAAAAGATGGGTGCGGAAAAAGTACCCCCGACCAAAAAGCACTTCGACCATCGAAAGTTTAACGGTGACGAACGGCATATCATCTTGTACTATCAAAAAACCTGAATTAGTTCTTAGAATTTCGAAACAGGTTACCACATATCTACCGTTCGCAGCTGTAACCTAACTGGGTCGTCATGGTCTTATTCCCTAAGCCCCCTAGCTGGTTTAGTCCACCACCGCCAAGTGAATCAGATCTTTAAACCACTGGATCAGGGTGCGGTCCCTTAAGAAAACCCTTTTTCATTCTATTTTACAGGTGAGGCTTTTGAAGCAGAAACTCCAGGCTGGGTTGTTGAAGTACACGTCGAATTGTCGAGTCAAAAACTTAGTATGTAGTCCCACTTTTCATGCAAGTGGGCGCAACGCATTGCACGTCTGTATCTGAAATAAGCGCATGATGTTGGGGTGATAAAGCATTAAAAGACCGGAACGCCACACCGCACTAGTCGCTATCCAGCTGAGCCTTTACAATAACGATGTCGCAGCGCTAAGTGAGAAGGGGATTGCAAACCAAAGTAGATTATGAGAAACAAATGCTGTACGCACCTTCTGCTGGATACGTTACCCGGTGGACGGTGCTCTTGTGCAAGGTATTTATATCGTGATAGCTAACCGCATCACTTCTTTGATGGTGAGTGAATCACATGAAGTTCAGCTCTCGTGTCACGTCCGTGTGCTTGCGACATCATCGAGGCAGTTCTGCCATATTTCTTGGTGTTTATGAACCAACTGGATATTACTGGTGTTATGGAGGACCTGTTCTACTATCAGCTGCTTGCAACAATTTGCTCGACACCGGCAAGTAATTAACCATTAATTCTGAGTAACCTCAGCATGCGATTTGGACGGGAATCAACAGCCTGGCCGGAAGTCCTTGGACAACACGCCATTTGTTCAGTCAACAAGAATGAGGGCTATCTGCTCCAGCCGGCCATCACGAAAGTCCGATGGTAGCTGGATGCAAGGAATTTCACGACGTGGACTCACCTATGAAGGGGTATCACCATATGCTGGAATACGTGGTTGTGCAGCAGCACAACATTCACGAAGCTGGTAAATAGCGAGTGATACATTGAGTTGAATGTAGCACAGTTTATCAGTTAGTCAGGACCGAACTGTTTATCCAGGTCTGCAAGCCTGTTTACTGTAGCTCATCCGGGCAGCGGCAGAAACTTGGTGTCAAACGATCAGAGAATTCAAGGACGAGCACAGCATTCGAGTGTGCAGATATTTCTACATCCACTATCCCCGAGAGTGTTTAGCAAAACCTGAAGGAACACTCCACGACATCAGCCGTGAAGATGATCGTTATTCAGTGGCAGGAAAACTCGGACTGTTTCGATGACAACAACGCGGTACTTGCTGTCCCCGCAGTGGGCTCGGATAACGAAACCGCAAAAGTCACGCTCCGGAGCTTTTGTCGTCAACTCCCCAAGTGGCTCCGCAGACTGAAGGAGGATTGGTAAGAGAGGAATGTAAACTGACCGCCAACAGCAAAAATTCCACGATTCTCTGGAGGTGATTTTTGGTCCATCCGTCCAATCTACTGAAGTGTTGAGTAACTGCGAGCCCAGCTCTTCGTGCACCCAGCCGGAGGACATCATGAAAGTCTGGCACATACATTTTGGCAGCTTGCAAAACTGTTCTGTTATCACTGATTGGGAGACCTAGGATAACCTAATGACCCAGGCATCAAAATTCAAATTGCTAACAGACATATTTGGCAGAGGCGTATGCACCCGTTGCACACTGGCGCAGTGGAATGTTTGAAGGTGAGGATAAATTGTCACAGTAATTTTTGAAGCAATGCGGGTCAGTTTTAAAACGTGGTTTGTCTTAGTTGTCTCAGTCTGTATGAAGATAGGAAGTAGTACCCCAATAACTCAAGGATGTCCCAATTGTATATTTGATCGAAGGCGGGGGTGGCAAGCAATTTACCTATAGCTATCCGGGAATGAATCTTCTGGGTTGCAGTGAATGGGTATTAGCTAAAATCATACCGAACCAAATCAATCTGGAATTACTGGACGTCAATGTACGCAAGAAGCAGTGTGTAAATCAGGCGGATCGCAGTACAGTCGACATGGTGTTTATTGCTCGGCAGATCCAGGAGAATTGCTGTGAAAGTAACGCACCGCTGTATACCTTATTTGTAGATTTCTTTACAGTCGTTGATTCAGTGAACGGGAGACATTGTGGATGGTGGTTGGTAAGTTTGTATGTTCAGCTAAATGCGTTGAGTAAATTAAAATCTTGCGTGCGAATGTGGGGACAAAGGCAAAGTCGTATGGATCGACTTCTGACGATTCTGACGTTGTCACTGGCATGAAGCATGGTTGTGTCCCGGCTGAAAATTTATTTACTTTATATTGGGTCGTAATGCTGACGGTTGACGCTCATACCTCTAAGGACGGCGTTGAAGTCGAGTATTTCATGGATCATTGTTTACTGACTGTTCGAGGTTGCTGTGCCTCAAATCTGCTACATTCTTCGACAATGCGCGTGCTTTTGCTTACAAGCGATAATGCGTTATGTGCATACACCGAGTGCCATCTTCGACGACTGACCATGGCCTTCGCTAGTACAGCATCTACATTGTTATAGAACTGAACGCAGATGAAAGATCATTCTTTGGTTGTCAGAAGCTAAGATACCGGGAACAGTAAAGGAACTGAACTGCATCGCTTATGATCTAGCAGAAGACTTATTAACACAGATTATTGAGATATACGTTTCGTAAAGTGCTTTTAATGAAGCGTTAAATTTCAGTCGTGGAAAACTTTCCTCCAACTAAGCCTGCTACGAAATGTGGATAAAGAAGTGTGCACAAATTTTCAAATATTGACTGAATGATTAGCCTACAAACTGTAGGTGAATATGAGAACACAGTGCACTATTTAAGTCAGATATATATTCAAGAGATACTTTACACATCTAGGTAACGCACGTTCAACATTTACCTATTCAGGTCATCAGGCGATGAAATATTAGGCCGTTCATTCAAGGCCACATTTTACCGAAACGTTTTGACGACCAATAGCAACTCGGGTTACATTAAGATAGAAACAGACCTCTTAATTTGGGCAAAGTTAACATGTAATTTCAAAAACAACAGTTTCAATCACGCTGAAATATAAAGTACGTTACCGCGAGTCATTGTTAATGGATCTGGTGAAATATATCAAAGATATGGGCATATATTAAGAAGGATTTCAGGAGAGCAATAGCACTAAGTGGACCGTGCACATGCATTTAAAACACTGAAGAATGTATTTTGTGATTTGACAGGGATTAGAACATAAATCGGGATGAAAGCTTTAATATTTAGCAAGTGTATTGTTGACATCGGAATATTATATCATAATGCGAATGCACGTAAAATCGCATATATTACCGACTAAATGTTAGAAAAGCTTAGTTCTTGACAGATATATGTCAACGGTCAGGAAGGGAACATTACATCCTTTCTTTAGGAAAGATGAATTAAAAATCACCATGTTTGGAAGTATTGACTAAAAACGTAGACGCATTTTACCGCTTACCCAACCCAGATGATGTTCACATGTGGAAAGAGGAGAACAAGTCTGAATGTTGTATTCTGTAATCAGTACTATCTGCATTCTTTGGCAGAAGCAAGTCCTTTGAAACCGTCCTGTATTCATACAAAGATAAAACTAGATGGACTTTATTCTGGAGAACATCCAAATTAATAGGCATTAGGCAATATGTTTATTAAAACTGTATAGACAGTAAATTATCAGTCAACGTTATTCGCCTTCCTGCTTGTGCTAGCAGAAAATGTATTCATTTCCATGTACTAGATGGTTTGCAGCCAAGTCATCAAATTTGTCTTTGTTGTTATGGGCTTTCGTGGGTTACGTATGATGTCGGGTGAACTTCTCTTCGAACTACAATCATTTTCCGAATGTCTTCAAATACGAAACATGATTTTCATCAACCTGTAACTCAGTGAGCCTAAAACTTCGAGTTGGGAAAGTTGTAGCTAGGTTAAAATTAAGTGTAACCAGCTTCCAAATCAGAAATAACTGAATAGCGTTATAAACATTTGTTTCGAAATCCTTCATCGTGAAAAAATTCTGAGAAACATGTTGCATTTGTGAAACCAGGTTTTCACAACCGTTATTGTTAAACTCCTATTCATCAACACAAGTTTCATGAAATTTCACACATAGAAGCATTTTTAGGATTTATAATCATATATCACCTGTTTCAAACGGATTATATCAATCTGGCCAAGCCACTGAAACCTTAAAATGCAAACAACCCTTCAAATCCTTGGGTGACCTTATTTGTCCCTCTCTGTCCGTCAACTGATAAAAGATTGTTTTAGGATTTTGCTGTTATACTTCCGTTGAGTGATTTAGTAGACTGTTACATAGATTTTTTCACGGCAACCTCCAGCTTTGTGCGTAGTGACTTGGTTTACTTGACAGAGATCCATTAGAAAACGTTATTAATTGTCGTATGAGTTAATTACCTACAAACGCAGATAATAACTGTTAGATAATGAGCTGGTGGGTCAAACCTCGTAATAAAACGGAAAACCACATTAATCTTCAGGCAACAAACATGACAGAATCCGTCGTTGTTTTGTTACCATTCATTATCTGAGATCAAGTTCATATATCCTAATGAGATACGTGGAAGGCTTTTGGACTTTAGCTGCATCAAATCTATCCCTAACAGTTAACACAAATGGTCAGCATTAACCTTGACTTTCCGAGGACAAGCGGACACTCTTTTGTTACAATTAAACATGTCAGGTTATAAACCTTCAGTAGTCACAGTCAGTTGTTTTTCTGCGATATAATCAACTGGAAATAGTGTATCCACTTCAGACAAACTAATCAATATTTGGTGCCATGACCATCAATATTTTGCGTTATAAGACGGAAAAGCTACAGTCGTCAACTAAATACAAGTGGCACTGATTTTCCGTTGTTCCGGACTGTGAGGTAACACCAAGTTGTTACGTGGGAGCAAACCATGATTAACCAAAATCGACAGCCTGTCACTGTCTGGTGCATTGTATCATATTGTTGAAACTTTAAGCATTAGTTTTTCCCGTTGGTTTTCTTTATTCCGACTGTATTTTAGAGCGGAACTTTTGAAGTTCTCAAAATTTAGGAGGTTAGTCATTTGCTGCTAATATGATTAATGATTTCTGGTAACAGTTTGTAAACGTCATGGTCATCACACATCAACGTGACCTGATTTTTGAGCATAATAAGTTGGTCGTGACTAGTAACTGGTGGACAGCAATCGTCAAACCGGTAACATCGTTAAGACGTAGGCCACAGTTCAAATCTTATTAGCACGAGGACAGTGTATTACTGAGGGGCTAAAATCAACTAAACTCAAGTCCGGCGTTTTTCTGTGGAGCCGACTGGTGTTTATCTAATTGCTGAAGGGATGCGTACAGCCTTTTGTTCTGTGTGTCAGCTGACACCAGATGTTGTACGTAGGTGGACAATAGTTCCACTATACTACAACGTTTATGCAGAAACTAGGGAAGAATTTTGTTAATTCAAACGTTCAACAGATTCGTCTCCTACAGAGACCGGCGAACTAGGGATTTCTGATAGCTAGTTTTATATACCGTTTAAGGGATGAGCTTGGATATATCGATATTTACCTTCATAAAACGCCTTAATACACGTAGTATCAGTGGGACACCTCAGGCCAAACAATGTTTCACCTAAATTGGATTTTGATAATAATATACGAAAAGGTTGGTTTCAACAAAACTTTTACGAGTACAACACCCGAAACATTTCTAAAACATAGCACTATGATGTCATGCATGCTACAAGTTCGTTAAACCAGCCTGCAGCCAGCTTCACGAAGCGACTAGCTTTTTCTCTGTTCGGAGAAACCACGCGGTTAACTAACTCATCAGGTTATCGTGCAAAACTGCCACCGTTCTCATAAGCGACCAGTGTTCGTGGAGGTGTGACCATGTTCTACTATTAGACAGAAAGTGAATTCATCTTGTCGATCATTTAAGCGTATTCCCACCTTCAAGTTGTTGCTATCTAACCTAATAACAACCGGCCAACTGTTGTTTTAACAACTTTATAATCAAAACATTTCTTTATTGATAAAGTCGTGATTTAGTATTTGTTGCATACTAGTGATAAACGGCCAATGTTCACTTACAGTTAGCATCGTAATACCAACAGATATAACTGTCAGTGGTCTACCGCATAATGCACACGACGGCTCAGTTGGAAAAAAAAAAAACCAACTTCCACAAACTTTCTACCTCGTTCACAAATTTAACCAGAAATATATGTGATAGTCCACATATATTTTTCCCATAGAGCTCACCCTTAAAATCGCTGACCTATTTTTTTTCACAGCGAGCTCACCTATATCTAGAACGTTCTACTACAAGATTGGTTGTCAATATTGTACCCCCTGTATATAAATAACAGTTTACATGAAGAGAGTGTGCACGCATTTCTTTGCAAGCAACAGTGACACTATACCAGGAAACCCTATAAACGATCTATAATTATAATTCGCTTCCAATACAGGCTTTGCTAGGATTCCGCTCTTACTCGTTTCATTTGCGCTGTAGATTTAAACGACCTCAACTTAAAAACATACATCAGGTCTACTTGTCAACAGTGCGGAACTGGTATCATTTACTCGAGCTCTTAAGTTCTTGTCCCACATCAGTTAAAATCAATCAGCCGTTTGCGGTTGATCTGCAAGCGAACAAGCCTTCATCCCGGCCAAGTAACGATATTTTGAAAAATCTACCCTCTAAACACGAGCGCCGGAAGTACATTTCCTGTTCGGACGGCGATATACGTTAATGTTAGGCTCTAATAAGAACGAAACCCGAGTCTAGTGTTTTCTTTTTGAAGTGAGCTAGCCGGTAACCTTACCTGAATTGATTGCTTTGATTGGGCATGGATGGTGTTCAATTCGAAACGGTTTAAATCCCTGACCTTCTGTTAAACATTTCCAAACAGTTGGAGCCGCGTACAACTGTGCGGATTTTGTTGGGTTCACTCAGCATCACACAAGGCATGAACCCCAAATAAATGTCAGATATTTACTTATTCAGATATCTAACCACTGCACCGTCGGGTCATGGGTTGGAGTCACACAGGTCAGCTTAAGCCAGATGCCCCACCGCACTGGAATGTACTTGCTTCAACCGACAAGCAAGCACTTTAGACAAACAACAAGCTGAACATCACCAGTGCATTCAATATTACGTTCTGCTTAGAAACGAAACGCATACAGCCTTTCATACAAGATATACCATCCAAACTTATCCGAACATTTTTATGTATTCACGAACAAATTGTATTGGCGCCCCGCTGCTCTAGTAACTCAACGTGGTACGAGATTGGAGCAGTGTTGACAGGCGTCACTCTGTGTTTACATATCTTACCTAACCCCTCACATCTGCAGGTGCGTTTGCTTGTTAAATATAGCCCACTTAATGTTATTCATGTTTAGACTGTACACAATTTTGATTTGGAAGTCATCATACGACTTAAGACCTTCAATGTTTCTGCCAGAATATTGGATGACAATTACGCAGCATTTTTGTAAATTTATTTTTGCGGCTTGAATATGCAAGTGAACTGGGTGAACTGTAAACATCAGTTTAATTGCAATAAAAAACAACCCCATATGCCGTACATGAGCGAAAGCTGCGAGTGTAATTGCTTTATAACAAAAGCTAAAGCAATTTTTAACTGAGTGCTGTGCTACCCGATGCACAATCAAGGGTTGAGGCATCTAAAGTCTTGCTTATCACTGACCGATAATGATAAGAAGTGCATTCTACCAGCAGTGACTCATCTGCAACAAACGACATCAGCGGCAGTCAGCAAAATGACTGGTGTGACTGATGTTCCAGATCACCCGTTGAAAAATGTCACTTTCCTGGAGAAACCTCATAGTTACCTTAAAGTGAACGACTGGTACCATACTCATTTAATGGTTTTGGGAACAGACAATTCAACTAGGGCAATCGCCGGTGTGTTACCAGATAGCCATTCTAATAGGTGAGCTTTATTGTCACAAACATAACTAATTCGCTTACGACTGGGCCATTACGCAGCGTCATTCTCTGTTCAGTTTTATTCCATTGCTTCTAAACCCATATGTTTGTCAAGTATACTAAAATCGGTTGCGAAACTTCCATCTTTGACAATTTTCAGAGTTATAAGAATTTATTTCAGGTTTCGCAAAATAGTGACTAGTCTACTAGGTTGTGTTGAACAGAAGCCAACTAAACACTTGATAATGAGAACTAAACAATAATGTCATTTGAACATTTTACATATCCCCACGAAGTAGATATTTGGTCATTTCAGACTCAAGTGTACACCGACTTGTAAGTGATAACTATGCTAGTTCTTGCCGCTTTGGGACTGCCTTTCTAATGCTTGCATTATAGTGCAGTTAAATTGAAAGCTGAGAATCAAAAAATAATTTATCACGTTTATTTCCTTTTACAGAAAAAATTGAACATTTACTGAACACTGAATTAGTTTTGCAGTTTTACCCAACAATGCTATCTTGACTTCGCCTGTATATTACTATCCTCATTTACGTGCATTTCATTATGAGGTTACTCAAAGTTTGTTGTTTATTGCCAACTGGATTTTAGTGCGCATATAGTTAGGTAAATGCCAAAAGAAAGTTGATGGTACTTTCGTTTCATTTACGAAGAAGGTTGATTCCATATTTCGAACAACGATGCCAAAACACTAAAGTTCACAAGGCAGTCACCACAGAAAACATCTTTTCTGTCAATGGCATGAAGTTTCACCAGATATTCATTGGCTGCAGTCCATTTGTGTACGCTTTTAATCTGATCGGATTTAGCTGAGTAATCCTGCTCGATTAATGTTCCGAACGCACAGTAGTTCGAGACACTCTGCAATATGTGACTGTTTGGTAACCTCCTTGAAATCTTCTGACATATTAAGTAAAATGGTGGATCACAGTTGATGATGTGAAATGTTTTGATGTGGTTCACTTCAAATATATTGTTACAGACAACGCAATGTATGAGGCGTTAATCGAATTGTTTTCTGTGTTTAAAAAACCATGATAAACTTGCTTGCAATATTTATCGTAATGGACCACGCAGTACAGTGACATATTGGGACCACACATTTTCCCCGCCATAAAGAATTATTTGTTACGACTGCATTTGCAGTAATAACCCTATAATTTGCCATTATTGACCATTAACAAGCAACCACGGTATTTGCATTTGGTGAGAGCTATCTATTGTCCTATTTAAGTAAAAACGTAATAGTCAGGAATATCTTTTTATACCAATGTGGAATATAGCTAATATAGGATAATAGATTAAACATCATAAACTGCGATGTTTCAGTATGTATTATCATCATAACAGCCATGAGCCTGATCAAAAGGTACCATGGATCAAGCCGCCATTCATCTCAACAGTGACGTGGAATATCCTAGATGAATACGCCACTATGATGTTTGCAAATCATCATTAGGCGGAAGAACTAGTAATGGTATGGGTACAGGCAAGCCATCGACTGCGACACAACACCATCTCGGATAGCGTCTCCAACCAGCGGTTTGAGTGATCACGAGAACCCCATCCAGGCAGGCGACACCTAGTACGTATCGACGGGAAATGGCTTGTAAGTGCTGATGTCAATGCAATTGAGCTTCATCTAAATTACTGAATATGCTTGCGACCAATTGGTGAAAGGGTCTCGCATAAATTCAGAATTGTTTTCCACCTATCCATATATCTGGACCAAACACTGTGAAATTGTTAGGGAAAACTTTAATGTAGTGTTCTTGTGGAACTGATGGTGAACTTCTAACACTAAATCACGCAGGATTCCTTTTCCTGTTATACAGGTTTGTCATTTTCTCTTGAAGTTCGTGTGACGTCTGCGCGCTTGAACACATTCAAGTGGAGTTTGTTAGTGTATGAAAATGTCCGATGATTTGCTGAGAAAAAGGCTTCCAGCACTTCTGGAAATCGATGTGGAAGTGAGCTGTAATCTTAGGGTTGATAGGAGGAAGTGAAAGCCACGTTGATCTGACCAACTGACAGGTCGAACAGAGTCATGGGCCTGTCTAAAACAAATTTAGAGGCACTTTGCTAAATTGTTCCAAGAATATCTGGTGTTTTGCTGAATATGTGCGATCCCACTAACTCTGAAAAGATTGTGACATTGATCCACACCCACCGAAGCTTGGACGGATGAAAAGTTCAACACGAATTTTCTTATATGTGAAACAGTCGGATCCATCGTTCAACAGCGCTTCGTAGCAATTCAGTTTATGCAGCTCAGTAGAAGATCAAAAGGTTCGCCAGCTACCCATGTTGGCGACTTGTAGCGGGTATCAACGTCCGGTTCCGTGGGAATTTGGTAGTGAACTTGCCGGTCAGCCTGCTACACGATTATTTTTTATTCTTCTCAGCGTTTGGATAATGATGATTAATGTTCAACACTCTTAGCTGAAAAAGAATCAATACCAACGTTTTGTGCAACGCATTTCAACGCAATCGATTTGACATGGATCCCATATAGAGATGAACATTATTTATACGAGGTTGTTGTTGAGCGTTTGGATGTGATTATTCGGTCATGCCTGTTGTAATGTTGCGGGCGTTGGGGTTAGCAGGCTAGTTTCACAAGCACGCCGATCAGAGAAAAATTTCGATCCGGACAAGGACATACACTACTGATGAGCGCTAATGAGAGTGAAACTCGAGTCTAGTGCTTCCTTTCGAACTGGGCTAGCCGAATGCAAAAACTGCGAGCAAATGTAGGTGGTGTTCAGTTTTAAATTACCAATTGCAAAACCTTCTACTAATCGACGTGAGCTGAAGAAGAATAATTACTCCAACAATGTGATGTGACCTTAACTAACCAAAGTGCATACTCTAGAAAAGTAACGTATGATGCCTGTAAGTAGGGTTTCAGACGGAAAATTGTTTTCATCATATCTCTGCGGTCACAACTGGCATATCCATTTTGATACATTAAAATTACATTCAGAATGGACCGTCAGTCACAAGAATAACAGATCAGCAGCTATTCACGAAACACATAACTGCAGTGATTTGGAGCACAACTATCAAAAACATTTGTTTGTCACTGTTATTCTCCAGTTCTGTAAGTGTGGTATCAAATATCTGAAGCAATCTTGTTTTATTGCGGCACACCTGTTGAAGTCGTTATCATATTGCTAATCGCTTGAATCTGGGTTTTGCTTTTTAAAGATAATCTAGATATTGATTGGATAGTCTTGATTCAGCAGCCTGTCAAAGACGATATGCCGAAAGAATAACAATTCAAAACAGAAATTATAGAATTCTAAAAGATCTGAAACGAGAAGACTTTACAAACTTTACGACATTGGAACGAATTCTACCTACCGTGGCCTTAATATTGAGGCCGCATGATCGACGTAAGCTTCACAAATGAAGATCACCGTTGTATCTGACTGTTGACGTGTGCATGTTAACAGAGTTAATGCAACCAGCGCAAACGACTACAATGGTGCAATCGCCGATTGGCTGTTGCATATTTCAGCGTTAAGCTTAGAAAATAACGACGGTATGTTCCTTCGAAGAAGCTGACTAGCACAGTGGGTAGATTAGACTCCAAGTTTAAACTTACAGGAGGAAATTACAGCCCCAAGGTAATTGGAAAATTTCCACTAAAAAGCTGATTTCACGAAGGAGTCGCCATTGAGCCCACTGTTGGCTGTCATGTTAGTGACAACGTTAGGAAGAATTATGTGTTGTAGTGTAATTGAACATAAAGTTTCACCAGAGGTAGGTGGATGACGATATTTGTGTAACTGATGTCATGGGATTTAGATGAACTATTTTCACTGGCGAACGCAGCATATTCTAATCTCAACTTTAAAACTGAGACCAAGGAAAACGGAAGAGTGCCTTCTCTGTAAATGGTACTGTTTCCTCTTGCAGACGATTTATTTTATAGATGCATTCGTGGGACTATGATTTGATACTGCCGGCATACGCTCTATTCGTTTACGTTTGTCTGGGGCAGAAATGAACCTTTCGCGGTTCGACGTGCATTGCCATGAATTGTATACTGATTGTACAATCTGTGGCTACAGTTGTGGTCTGACTGTGCAGGTTCTTGAAGAATGAATATTTGTTGACATACACATCTGATAGTACCGAAATTAGTATCCTTTCAGGTGAAAATTGAGGTTGGTTTCTAGAACGTTGGATCACAAGATCGGAATAATAGCAAAGCCGGTGGTTCGTGGAATAAGTGACATAAATGGAGTGACCTAAATGAGTGCACAGTTTATGTCTAATCTGTGTTCAGCTCGGTTGTTTACATTCAGCGTAATTATATACCTCTGCAAACTAATCGCCATTAAACGCTAAATCAATATACTTTCTGGTGATAAATGGTAACCTAGCGTGTACAACATTTTGTATACATGAAGTAGCAGCAACTTGTTAACAAGAGTATACATACGCAAGAAAACCACCTATATTTTTTGAAATCACCAGTAAAATTGTTTATGGTCGAAAGAGTTACGAGATTTGAGGCTAAATTTGTGAAACCAACAGTCATTCTTAGCGTTAACGAAGTTTATCGTGTAAAGTATGAACCAAGGTGTAGCCCAGCTGCTATTCTCTGAAATTAATGTTCTGTGTAACCAGAGTAAACCAATCGGCAACATAGGGCTTCCAGTTTTGCCAATAATTATGTATATCTATGGCTTACCTGAGAAGTTCTCATCCTGATGTTGCAAATCCCTCTTAGGTAGCTAAAAAGAGGCTAACAATATTTTTTATTCACGCCGAAACAAACTGTATCATATTTTGTTCCACAAGCAATTAAGATGTACACACCAAGTCAAATTGCGAGAACAATTATCCATAGCATTCAACTTTGGACTTAAAAGTGTTAGCGTTGTGAAATGCTCACTTTTGCCATGTTAACTGTTAAGGGGAGTGAAACACAGATGCGCGCTACGATTGGGGTAATCGATCAAGAAACAGCGCTTACAGAGTTTAACCAGATGAATTGTTTTACTGACTCAGAAGCCGCTCATTCTTGCCCTGTTTCACTTTTGTAGTGTTTTGATCAGTTGTTTGTGTTCGCCACTGTTCATGGGTGTTAGATCACAGATTAACTCTCGGCCTTGACTTAGACGATGAGACGACATTAATCGTGTGGTGATGACCTACGTGACGTTTTTTACATTCTCATCCTTCGATGACATGCTGGCGAATTTAGCATAGAGACGAGATGTCTGTACGTTACATTATGTCTTCGAGTGACTGGAATTGCAAACAGAAAATTCAAGCATGTTCATTAAGACTGAAGAACGACATCGCACCTCTTCACCAGGAGAGAATAATGTTCAAAACACATAGAAATTCAAAGTGTTTGACACACCCTGCATCAGAAGAACGGTGTCCCCCGGTGTCTACACATTACCCCAAAGTTGGTCCGTAGGTATTACGGACGTTCACAGAAAAAACGGTTGACTTGCATGTTACACATAAAAGCTCCAACTTCGTAAATGAGAAGCGCAAAATTTTAAACTGAGTAGACTGAGGAATTCACACTACTTATCAACAGCCCTTCAAATGCTGTCATATTTTACAAAATCGAGGAAACAGGTGATAATCTTGTGTGAAGTCTTTTACCCGTGCCATTAAAACCGCTGATTTTTTAACAACTGTATTGTTTTTGCAAGACAATATATCAGGAAAGTCATAACGCACGGAAATTAGCACAACGGACATTTTTGCCGTGTATTCTAAACGTGGTAATCACAACTGTTACGACAGAATCACAGTTAAACCTTCTGAACGAGTTCACAATTAGAGCAGACCACTGCTATAAACACACTGATATATTGGGCAAAGTGGTGATATATTGTAGAACATGATATTCGGGAGAAGTTTCTGTTGTAGGTGTCTCATTTCATTGGACAGCGTCCTGTCATTCTGGTCCTCTTTAATGATAAAGAGCAGACGGAAAAGTATAGCAGAAGAATCCAGAAGCAAACCGCACATACACCGAAAACACGACTCCGGATAAAAGCGGAACATTTTTAGAATCTATAATTTCACACTCCTGAAGCAACACCCAGTTTTGTTTGTTAGTGTTTTAAAAGGTTTGCTCACAGTTTTACACAAAAACTCTTAACAATGTGGTCTAACTCTCTTCATGCACGCAAATGTAGCTTTTACTTTAATTGTTCCAGAATGGCATGTTGCAAGTTTAAGAATATTTAATAAAATCCACTTGAAAATTTTAATCAGGCAAATCGAGTGCGAAATCACAGAATGTTTGATTCCTGTTTTAATAGTTCCCTTGCAAGATTATTAGAATAAAGGGTTGCTTCCCTCCTGAGAAGAACGCGTGTTAAGACTTAATAATTCATGTTTCCTATACCAGAATGTAACAGTCAACCTTAGTAAATTTTTTAGATTACTGTCTTACCAACGTCTAAAATATAACTAGGACATCATTCAGAGGCCATAGAACAGAACGGAAAACTATTGTTTTTTTTTGCTTCAACAAAATCCTGATCACACATAAACGAACCTGAATAGGAACGTTTGGCTTGGGTTGTGGCCAGATCACTATAATCTGTGGATTACGAAACCCACAAACATCTGGGTACACATGAAGATGCGCCCGGGTTAGCTCATAACTCAGATTGGTGAAATTGTTTGTATCCCTGGCAATTTTACCAAATTAATTGCAACAAGTGTGCGCGAAAACTGATTTTCACTCTAGCGTTAAACACTTAAACAGCAGTTCAAAAAGTGTGAATCACAAAATACAAGCCACACTTCAGTCACTTAGTCATGCAAACGGGAAACAAGCCGTGAGATCGGTGGTTTTCTTACTGTATGATGAAAAACAACGTCAGTCTGGTTGAACTTGGTTTAGGCTCATTTAAGACAGTCTGTATAAACTAGTAGGGTTTAAAAAATGACTGTGCAGAGAGTATACAAACTGTTTACAGTAGATTCACTGGTAGATAAGTTATAGGAATCTATTTATTCTGAATAAAATCGTGCATTCTGTGAATCAGTCCAACCGATTTAAAAGCATTAACATAAACGTTTTGTTTGCGCCGAATTTGAAAAAATCATTGAGTGACACGATGATGTTAGTGGACGTATTGTGCTGAAGGGCATGCCGTGTGATTCATGCAGTTCGCGTTACAGGAGCAGGTCGTCGAATTTACACGGTAAAAAGCAACATCGGTAGATGGTGTAGTTCTTAGTTAATCGAAAAACCTGGTCAGAAAGCAAAAATGTCTTGGCGTACATGCAGTTGATGAACGGATATTCATAACATTGCTGGGATTTAGTTGTTTGGTTAATGTTCCAGCTTTGGATGGCACAAACAACAAGAACCTCTATACTTTGGAATATGGTCGCAATCTTTTTCTTCCAACGATTACGTTTTACATGAATGTCGTTGTGCTTAACGATGTGCGACACACAAATCTCTTAGTGGTTAACATTAATCAGAACAAAATCTCCATAATATACTTCAAAGGCTGCATCAATAGGTAGTATGTGGGGTTTTATTTTAAGTTTTAATGGCGAAAAACTAGTAATATTGCGTGTAAAAACGTACAAGTTGGCACAAAATATTTTTGGTTTCCGTCCTACCAAAATAGCTTGAAGAACTGAAACACCTTCGGACAGTTTCGGTTTATCAGAATTGATTTAATTGTGAGTTGTCCTTGATTGTGATTTATCAACGGATATCCTATAAATTCATCGTCACCACACCACCTCTGTAAATCAGAATGTCTCGCGTACTTTAGCAGTCGACTGATTTTTGAAATATATTCTCATCCCACAAACCCTTATATGTATATTTTCTCATAACTCGCCAGAAACAAAACAAGTTCATTTAAAAACTCATCTTATAGTATTCATCAAAGTTATTTAGAAAATCCCGTGGTAAACTATTTTTACAAAGGTTACCGGAACAAATTCTGTTTAAGCAGCTATTTCGTTCAGTTGTCGCCAGGTAACATGTATGGAACTCAACTATTGTTCAGCGTATGCGTAGTATTGGGCTGAACACTACCGAACTGTGTTGCTGTTAGTTATTCAGCCAGTGAATGTTTCGTGAATTAGATTCACCTAATGCATGAGTAAGCGTTTCATACAAGATTAAGTTCTGGCAAATCATATAATCAACTTGTACAGTGAACTGAAGAATGAGAAAGATGGTTCTGTGAGAAATAAAATAATAGGTCGCAAATGCGGCAAATTATTCTAGAAGTGAATCAGACTATCAAAGGGACTGATTGAATCGATACGCCAGGCTCGGCGAAGTTGATCCGGATTTAAACAGGTGAATGAAACACAAAGAACAAAGACCTTGAGAACAATCTACCGTAACCTCGCCCGATCACGAGCAACCACTTGAAGGTAAAACGCCTGTAGACAGAAAGCATTTTGTTAATGTATTTTTATATGTCCACATATCTGTTTCAGTAGCGACTTATCCAATAGGAAATGAATAACCATATTTTTGGCGACTTAACAATTGATCGGCAGGTGAGCAGTGAAATCACATACGACCAACTGGAAGTTGCTGTAGAAACAAACATTGTTAAAAGCACAATGGAAAGCTGAATAGAATTTTACCTTAGATTTTAGGCCATTACCAAAATGCTTCTTTCTCTTGAGGATAACATTTCGAAGGCATATAACAGCACACAGGTTCTACACACGATAGAGCACGAAATGTGATGAAAGTGATAAAACGAAAACAAAATAATGTTGTTTCTTCCATGCCAAGAACGTTAAATTTGTTGTTTACAGAAGAATACATTTTATCCCTTAAAAGTGAAATTCCTTTACCAAAGTATTTACTCAGTGGGTGAACATAATGGCCGTACAACACATCCAGTAGTAACATAACGCATAAACCCATGCATATTGATGTTCATCCGTAATAGTAGCTTAGCAAGCTAAAGCATTTACGAATTCTATGGTAAACACCCAACATGCACATTACGATACAATGACCTCATCTAATTCCAGGTTTGTCCGCCTTTCAGGGTAACCCAGCTAAATATTTGCGCATGTTAATCTCGTGCAGTGTTGATGCAAGGGTCAATATTGAATATCTTCTCGTATAAACCGAATAAGGCTCATTATTTCACATAAAAGGCGTGTCAGAATAAGTTAGTGTAACTTGTAAAGAGGGAGAAAAGATACGATTGATCTTAACTGATATTTCAAGTTCGCTTTTGTGGGAACACTGATAAGCTCTGACGGGGGCAAGCGTATAGGAACTTGTTTGTACTGACCTTTGTTTTTGTATTTATAAGACTGTGATAATTAGACTTGTCTTGGTGTTAAATCTAACCAAACTGGAGGAAAGAAGCTGGTCAGTCCAATATTCTTCGGTATCGCGAATGAAGGTTCGTCTGTAACCACGATCGACGAGTGTTCGCAGTGGTTCAGAATACGCATAACACTTCATGTGACACCAGTGTACAGTGTGATAAAATCAAGGATGACCCCTTTGTGAAAAGTCCTAAAGCTCACTGACTTTTCCAAGCCGGAAGGATGACAGTTTGTGAAATAATGAAGCCCAGAATTACGAACTAACTCCGTGAAGATCAACAGACCCCACCGTTAAAACTATTTTTTTGATGTATACACGAATTTCACACGTTACTGACCTACTGATCTACCTTTCCAGCTAGATGTTGGATAGAAATTTCCAAACATTACAAAACTGGTCTATCCACACGTTGTGGCCAAGAAGACAAGTGTTTGTTCTAAGATGCCAAATTTATTTCATGTGGTACGGAGCAATTTAACTCAACATTAGCTTTGAAGTTCAAATTGGTTAGGCAAAAAAATAAACATCAAATATCAAAAGATATTAAAGTAAACTTTCTCAATGGAAAACAACCGTATTATCGAGTAACAACCGCGTTTTACTGGAATTGCATTTTCAGCGGAAATTCTCAAGCTTTACTAGCTATGGTATGCTAATGTTACTGAGTTACTGGTTCATGCTTTACTCGTAAGCCAAAACACACCTACTGGGTTAGAAATGGCAGGTTGTATCGTTAGTCTATATCTGTCTGTATGAGTCGCCATATGCTGTTTGGAGGTTTTATGAGGACTACGTCTTCAGTGGTGATATTCGTTTACTGGTCAAAATGTTGGCATACAAGAGTAGGAGAATGAGTACTGATAAAATAGCTGTTGAAATCAGTAGGTGAATATTCAAAGATTGCATAAAATTTATGGCATCCACTTTTCTTGCTAGAGAACCTGTGTATGTTATTAATAGGTGGAAAGTTGACTAGTCATATAGTTTTTACGTGAAGCTTGTCATTTGTCGTTTATCGTTGCTTCTTTAGCACAGCCAACATTTCAGTAGAAAAGCACAAAGTTGTTTTGCATGTGAGTTTACTGGTCTTGATCCCAGTGCTTCAACAAAGCACGCTGTCTTCCACTTACTCAATATCTACGTTCATCTCCTTTCATTAGACATAACAATTAGCTGTCTAGCATTAACAATGGACCGGAAAGGTAAACAAGTTAAAGATGTTTTAAGACTCATCGAGATTTACTTACATATAAGACTGAATTCTGAAGCAGGAAACTAGCTTACAAGCGTAATCAGTATCAAAGACAACGGCAGTTAATACTAGTAATGATTTTACACCATTTTTCATTCTTCAAACTCGTTTGCACGCTCCTCACCATCACCGTCGCTGGCATTATCATCACAAACAACCTGTCTGGTTTTTGATGCTGATTGCCTGATGTACACCAATTAAACATACATCTTCCAGTTAGGATATCAGAAAAAAGGAAACACTTGAGCTCACTTTGTAGACCAACGCATTTTATAGAGCTGATCAGTAAACGGCAAATGTTCCATAACTAGCACATCAACAACACAATTGCTGAGTATGTTATGCTGTCATTTTGTATGACTGTCATCTTAAGGTTTCGAGTGCCCTATCTGCTTGAATGAATAAACTACGCTGATGCTGCTTGTGACTATTTTTTATTATCATTACAAGTGAAAAAAAGGGAACGGATGTTTTGCTTTGTAATTCTTACTTTTCAACCGCCAGCCTCAGTTTATATTCTTAAGCTGACATATTTTAGTGTTTATCGAGCTAACCTAATACAGCCGCTTGACAGTATTCCATCTTATCACAGAGTGGTATAACAGATCTGTCACTCAAATGAATGAGCTTCACCTATTGAATAGAATGTATTATGGATAAAATGAATATATTTTAATGATATTTGATAAATTTGAAGTTTCGGTCAGTAACTAATAAAGGGTTTGAAAAATTGTCTATTTGCAGAATGACCAATTACCCGAAACCCTGTAAACCGTAACAATTGCTATTTAGAATAAAGATGACATCGGAAATCCAGTGCATTCAGAAACTATGAGTATACCGGTTGCCCATCCGTGGTTTTTACAGTGGCCATCTGTTTACAAGTCTTCTGTCAACTCCAATCCATACCAAAACGCCATTGGAAAATTCAGATTTGGCAATTTGGTGTTGATTTTCCATTTGTTGTGAACTGCATCATGTAGAATGAAACACTGTATGATTTTGTTCTGGTCATCGTTATTCATAAAAATAGCATAAAAAACTGGTTCATCTTTTATATTCAGGTCACCTAGTTGCAGTTGACTCTACAATTATTCAAGTTGAAGTGGAATTCAAGGATAAACTAATCGATAAAGCTCATTTGACCGACCTGAACAGTTAAAATCTGACATAATAATAAACTGAATTGAAAAGAAGTTGAGGCGTTGTAGAATCACTAGAGGAGCACAGATCTGAAGGATTGAACGTTTCCAGTTGGAACGTTTGCAAACAGCCTGCAACATCGACACATTAGAGCAGATGAAGTGGAGGTATCGAACATGAAGAAGTAGAAAAGTAGACAAATCAAATACTTTGATTGAAATAATCTTATTTTGGATATATGTTAACACTCAGTTCAGTGTGTAGGTGTTACCCCTCAAAATTTACCGCAACCAAGATTAACGTCAACTATTTTCAAGCATTACACCTGTTCCACTTGTGCGACACTGACTACATAACTATGCGATTAAGTGTGAATCGACTATTTTAAGGCTACCCATAAGAGGTGGACTTGACTTCACAGTGTGCACGGTACTGATGCCTTCTCAATACAGGGTAAAACAGCAGTACATCGAGTTCTTAACATTTACTGATGTAAACAATAAGCACACTCACTGTGTTCCTGCTTTGCATGTCGTGTTTGGTCTACGCTGGTTGTAAACAAACTCCAACATATTTGAAAATTATTAACCTATGAGAAAAGAAAGTTCAACAAACATGCAAACTGTCATACATAGCTACCACACACCTTGTGTATGCCTTAACATTCTGACACGCATCAAAACTCATGGGTTTATATTTCTAGTGTGCGCAGTCGCCAAGAGATTAAGACATATCTGAACACAACCGCTCGTTGCTTTATGGGAATTCAACAGGATCGATTACCTAAAACAGCAATGTTTATTTGTTGAAAGCTGGTCAATTTCTCTTAGCTATCGTAATAATGGAATGGTTTACCAGGTATGTAGCACTATAGTGCTCATATTCATTGCTTTAGTTGAGTGGCACGGTAGATGAAACTTACTGATCATTCAAATATATGCCACATGTTCAAGGAAATTTTGGCCAAATTGTTGTAGCCCTGAAAAATTCCGACAAAACCAAGA
Source organism: Paragonimus heterotremus (assembly GCA_013368495.1). Classification (NCBI taxonomy): domain Eukaryota; kingdom Metazoa; phylum Platyhelminthes; class Trematoda; order Plagiorchiida; family Troglotrematidae; genus Paragonimus; species Paragonimus heterotremus. The sequence continues at coordinate 99,585 of LUCH01000306.1, read as the reverse complement.
AATGTAGTTATAAGCCTTGATTTCCACGATTACCTCACGGCGATAGGTTTTTTATCACAGGCCCATTCAAATAGAAAAATATACATGGATGAAGCCACGGTAGTTAGACGAAGTGATTATTTGTCAAGTAAAGGCTAGGGGTTTTTCGAGTACTACGTCTACTCTGACCTGAAAAGCGTGCAAATTCATATCGCTACATTACTGTATTTAATGGATCCGTCATTTCCATATTTTTCCCAAGTATTTCGGTTATTTTTATTGTTTTCACATCTATACCTTGGCATAATTGTGTTCATTTCCGCTTGCAAACGTTTTCTACCTTCCTTTGAGTGATCATTTTCAAAACGTTTTCATTCTAGAATCGGCCAAACTCACCAGATCATACCATTTATAAATCAGAATTACATCTGATAAATGACTCCAGTTGAGTTCAGTTGACCAAATTAACCGAATTGCTGTGATAACCACTTTTTTGTAATGTAACCTGAAAGGGATTATTGTATCCAGTAAAAGTAGAGCTGACTAAGTAAGACACGTCAAAATTTTCATATACCAGCATGTGTCCTGATTTTTTTTCAACCTGTTTAGAGAAATCACTCACCATTATAAAGCAGGAAACAGACAGACAAGTATTGCGCACTCAATATACAACGCTAAGAGCAAACCCAGTTTCGTGTTACACGAGTAAGTGTTTCTTGAAATGCAAAATAATACTTCCGAGGGATGTTTTTGAAAATATTTTTCAACATCACTAAACACCACTTAGTCTATAGAATATTTTAACCGTATCCCACATTTTATTTTTCGTTAATTTGGACTGTAATTCTGCATAATAATTCGAAGTCACTACACTGTTTCCAATCATTTCCGCCCACAATGTACAGTTTCATTTAAATTGAAAATAAACAAAACTTAATCGTAGCCGTTGCATTCCCAGAGGTTTTTCAGTCTGCTCTTTCAAAGTGCGACGGTTGCGATCAGTTGTGGTTGATTTGCAGTCTGTATAGAAAAAAAATCACCTACTACTCCTCAGTAATGCACAGTCTGCTTCAGATATCATTTTGCCAAACCATCAAACATATATGACTGTCTCGTCAACTAGAACAAGGCCTCAAATCAGATGCGCCCTGAGAACTGCCGGTTATATGAAGACAAAGTACGTGTCTGTTTTAGAGTACTCCACCGTGTCCTTTCGTTACTCTCTGGTTGCATCTCAAGTCTTTTATGACGAATGACGTCCTAATTGTTACGGAATTATATCAGTCTTTCGGTAACAAAACCTACAGGACATTTCTTACAGTGTATCGTACAGAGCATATTTTCAGCCAGTGTAACTGCTCGTCATTTTCTAAAAATTGGACGTGGGTGTAAACAGTGCGTATAACATGAATTTTGAATAGTTTTTGCCGATGGCATTCAAAGTTGAAAAGTTTTGACCACGTCAACCTAAATTCTGGCTTTTCAAAACAGTGCATCGGTTTGTTCGAAGAGGTTTTAGATTTGTCAACCCGTCAATTTTATCACACACCGTTGCCACCTAACATATGTTTAACTGCGCCTTTAAAGAGATAAGTGCACATTGCCATAAATTTTTACGTAACTGTACAAATGGTTTGCTTGACTGTGTGCACGAAATATGTTTGATCAGCGCAAGGTTTACTTTATATATATACATATATTTGGTACTGAGCTGTTTCATGATAGTAAACCCGAGTGAAATCCGATTTATGAACAGAGTTCCCAGGAGCGCTGATGAAAGTAACTCGTGTCTCTTGCTCACCACTAAACTCAACCGAGTTATATTTAATTGGCCCGTAGTGCAACAACTTAACTAAATTAGTATGTTCTCCATTGTGGAAGTTCAGGTATAAAACTAGATCAAAAACAGTGACGGAAATCATGTGTTAAGTGAACTTGCGATCTTTTAACCATCTATCTAGACGCGCTTCAGTGCGTTTCGAGGTAAAGTAATTCAGAATTTCATCTTGAATCATTTGATTGGCTTTAGGCGACAACCGGTAGGTTGGTAAACAGTTCTGAGGTTATGAAGTTCCCTATGTGGTTATGTAACGCACACGAGTAAGTATAAGAAAAAGTGAGATTTTCAGTACCAGTTTTATTCGAGACAACAATGCAGTCACAGTGGTCAAAGAAGGTGGGACTAAAAATTCGGAGTAATCTAAATCCCACGGGTTGCCCACCCGTTGTAAATATTTTCTCAGGAGATATATATTACTTGTAGGTGGGCACTTTGATGCTCGTGTACAAAACATGTCAGCCTTAGCATCAGACACTTCAGTTAAGCTAGAACTGATTAACAGATCAAGACGTATTAAAACTTGGGTCAAATCTATTCGTAAACAGATTGTTGTACACCTATCCAACAACGTAAAACGAACGCTTCCGCTAATCAAACGTTATGTATAAGCCACATTAATAATATGTACATTTTGAAACAAATTCAATCGACCGGAAACTAAGGCGCTTTTTTGATGAAATCAATCTAGATTAATCAGTGCAGATGGGCAATGTTGCGTGCACAAAACCTGAAAGAAGAAGAATCAATGTTATCATAAACTGTTCCAATCTACCTGTGGAAAGGAATGGAATATTGATAGTGTATATGAAAACCCGTTTTTTTATCATGCTTCTTGAGTTTAAAAATGACCCAACAACTAAACAAGATGAAATTAATTTTTAACTGAGCAAACTCACTGATGCAACCTTTGTCATCGCAGTGGAAGTTTATTTTCGTTTGGGGCTCATATGATTAATGCATAAATCGGAACAATCATTCAAGTGGCTTGATGTTCAGAAATGTCCATATTCACCTAAATCAGTTTGCAACTGATTGCTATGCTTGGCATAGAGAATGCAGTTCAAATGGTAAAAGGCACTAACGCAAGCATGAACGCGACTTGCTTCAGTCAATGTGTTTCTATGATGGTGTATTGTGCATGCATTTTCGGCGTTTCTTTCATCCAGAAATATTTAAACGCTGACGAACGCGATAGAAGAACACTTTTCCTGTCATGAGATACATTACCGTGAACTGCAGATTACACGTTTTGGAACACAAAACACAGGCCAACTTGACGAGAAAGGTCTTTTATAACGTTCCTCAGTGCCAGCCAGTTGTTTGAGGCATTCAAACAGTCAGAATATATGATTATGGTTAACTGATTACACTAGAAACGAGGGCAATAATTACCCCATAGAAAGTGGAACCTCACATCTTGGAAGATGTGTTTTATCGCACCGCTCTTTTAACGTACTCAAATTAGCACACGAAACTTCTTAATAAAAAGGGCAACCACTATTACTCACATGTGTTGAATGTCACCGAAACTTCTTAAACGAATTGTATGACTATTTCCAGCACTATATATAAGGAAAATATCACGTTGTAAACGACAGTAGGCTCATTCTGGACCTCAGCAAATATATACTGGTTAAACGAAACCAGTGGGAAAATATGAAAACGTGGCGAGTTGTCCCAGTTGTGAAATAAAACGTTTAAGAATAAACTCTTTATTAAATATCAATCTGAATAACAAAGAATATTTCGTAGGCATGGGATTTCCATCTCCTTTAACTGCGTTACCTTCAATTCAATCATCACGTTGTCGACCATCAGTATAACTGAAGTCTGATTTGTTGAACTCTTGTCCTTCGTTACAGATGTTTTAATTCGGATTATCAGTTTACATTGTCTGCACCGATAGAGTAACACTTTTGCTAATTGCGGTACAAGAAAATAACTTTCCTTCGCATACCAATCTGTTGGTATGCATGTCTCCAGTTCAGTTTTGTAAAAGTTCACCCCAGATACGGATGCGTATGTCTTCAGTGTTTGGTATAACATAGCGATGGCATTGCCCAGTGTGAATACTGGACGAATTTAGTCACACCTTTTTTCTCAAACTGGCATATTTCTTTTTCGACGATACTATGGACAACACACGGTATGGTACCGACTAAGACAAAATCTATTGGACTTTAGCGATTCGTTGTGTCGAATGACATTTAAATGCCCCCGCTGCTAGTGACTTGGTTGAACATAGCAGCGCATGAGTCGCGCAGTTAGACCAGCCAGGCAGACAGTTGTAAGGCAACAGGTGGTATCGGACGACGCTTTCTACACTAAATCGATCGAAGTCGGAAGAGTTCAGAAAAGCGCATGTTTGATTTTGTTTTCCGGTAATCCAGACGGTCCCTCGGTTTTAAGACCAAACGGTCTGTTGTTTTTAAAACCAAATACTGCCCTGCCGTCCACTCACCTCAAACTGTTGGGAAGATTAATGGAAGGATGGAGACAGGCTCAACACCTGGCTGGTGTGTTTTGAAGATGTTGGATCAGGGAGTATCATACCTCCATCCAGGCGTACCACAAGTAAACCAAGGTTAAACAAAACGTGAAGGTTGTTGACTTCAGCACATTGTTTGGAGGCCCTAGAACTGTTGGCGTATAGCTCAGGGCCGTGATAAGTAGAGTAGTGAGGGATACCGACAATTGCATCAGCGGGGTGCACCTAAAAAATAAGCAAAAAACGCTGCGATCGGGAAAGATAAAAGACCCTGAGGCTTCCTCCAAATGATGGAGGAGAATGGCGTTGCTAGTGAGTAGAGCACGAGTAAAAGTGGATCAGTTCATCATACACACGCAACCCACAACTGCCTCAGTATTGGGAAATCATGGTGCCTTCTCGGACCGGTGTTAAAGTAACTGCCTGTATTGACTGTTCAACAACTGTCATGCGTTTTAAGGAGGGTCGGTGACCATGCTCCCTATCGTTGTCTATTCCCTTCTTGTTGATTCTGTTTCTTCTTCTTACACTCGGAATCTTCTCTGTAAAGATTACGAGCCGTCCATGCAAAGACATACAAGCCCATTCAAATAACTCGCACAACAAAGCATTTCTATCACGCACGTCAATCTTGATGCAATATCGTATCTTTACATCGTTCACTCGCGGACACTTGTTTTCAGATAGTTTAACTTCCTTACTTTTCATTACTGAACCTTTCGTAATGTGTGCCTTGGTCTCAGTTGCGCTTGATCGCCCCGCCATCATGTGACTTGTATTTGGTCGTGTTCATGTGAACTGCTAATTTCGGAACTTGCATATTTGGTGGATTCGATATCGAGGCTTGTTTTTAGTTCTATCTACTTAGTTTATGATATTTTTTGTAGGTCAGCACATTACCAATAAAAAGCTCACCAATACGACCGCCTTCCCTTTTCCATACAAATCGTCTGCTCGTGGGATTCGAAATTTATAGACGTTCGCTGCATTACAGACACGACTATTCTAGAGCAAGCCTACCTACGGACATTGCGGGTAGTTTAAGCGCTGCTCGAACAGACACTAGAAATCCGGGAATAACAGTGCTCGATATATCCGCCTCCGTGGAGTTCTAACCCACCTACCAATTGGTTGAAGATCACAGATTCGCACTTGCAATGGCCATGTTTGAAAACGATGAATTCTCTGCTGTTTCACATGATTGTGGTATGTCTGGGGCCCGCAGAGTTAAGTAAAAGTCATACCCAGGGGTAGCTATAGGGATGGTGGCTGCTTTATCAGAAAGTGCGGAGTGTGTATCCAAACTTCTTAACCTTGCAACAGCTATAACTTAGTGTTCTCCTGATCTACATCTAATAGTGGACGGCCGGTTCCTTGAAGGAGAAATGCTTATAAAATATGAGGAGCTAAAGCCTGTGATGACAAAGTTAGAATTCCGCAAGTGCCGGAAGGAAACGTCCATGTGTAGTAAGACTGAGGGGGACTGGTGCAAGTGTTTTCTAGTCTAGTTCGTCATATAGACCTCATGTTTATAAGTTGCGAGGGAGCTATATAGAGCAATATATGCTCAACTTTGTTATCGATGTATCTGCCAAAATTCGAACCCGAAATCTTTGAAAGATCGCCATTAAAATGCCATGGCTTCGTTCGAAATTTTGAGCTTAATGATGTCAGCAGATTAAATGAGGAAGGACCAAAACTGTTCTGCCTGATTTATTATTGTAAGTGTTGTGCTTAGGTAGCTATTGAGCATTGCGTATTGCCGACTAACGAAGTGGGACATACTGAAGCAACGATTTGGAAAGCCTTATGAAGTTACTCAGGCTGTCACCAAGGACGTGTTAAACGACCCAATACTCGTTGTGGAAGTCACTGAGGGTCTCCAATGTTTAGCCATTCAGATGAAATAAAGTCTGGTGACGTGGTTTCAACTGAATCATCCATTCGAGCTAACTTGCCCAACCAACCTTCTGCGTATCGTGGACGTGCGAGAGAACTGGACGAAGGTAGCTGATTCTGTTGCAAACATTGGTCAGGAGCCTTCTTCCAGCGGCTTACTGGAGCTTAGAAAGAAGTGAATTTCGGTTTCTAGTAATCTGTATGACCATCTAATCGCCCTATCAGTCCAGGGTCGCATCAGTGGTAACGAGGCCGCATTCTCCTGCGGGGATTCTCATGTGTCAACCGTCTTCAGAATGGTGAATAAGCCACATCAACGTGCAATATATGGTATTGCTCATGATTTGCTGACGTAACAGGGATTTGAAAGCATGTCTTCAGAGGGATCACATGCGATTCTAAGGATGTATAAACGTTGGTTTGTTTGTGTACTGCCAAACCACACAACCAAGTATTGAGGAGTCCATGGACAGTATTCTCGGCTTTTAGGTAGTGGGCAGCATCATACCTCGTTGTATGCAGAGCCGGTGCTTCCGAGGTTTGAACTCAACGTGGAGGAGTAAAGCTGTAGAACCACTTTTTTTGTGATAGAAGGGTTCCTCTTGGTTTCATGCTCGTCACGTTAGTTGAAGCAGTCCGGAGGATTGGAGCTTATGCCTTTCTATATAACGGCCTTGACTTCACACTCATAGGTGGGAAGAACGTTGAGTGTTGGCCTCACTCGGACGGTCTGCCTATCGTTTCAGTAGGGGATGGTGAAGTCGCCTTACTAACAGGCTAGGACATGCCGGATACACATTTGGTAATAGATCAGCGGGTAGGAGGCAGGCGTCAGGCATACGTTGTGAAGAAAGTCTTGATTTGTACTTTGTGAGGTCCCATGTTACTGTCAAGGAAACGGTAAAGTTAAAGTTCATTATTTGGAGGGTACTGAACTAAAACGATTGATCCCGCACACGTTCGATATAGAGTTTAATGGGGGCCGATTACCTGATGATGTGGCTAACTCTTGTGGTGATCAACCAGCTACGCCTGTTGTAGTGCCCACTGTTACGTTGAAGCATGGTCGGTACGGGGTTGGCTTGTCGTCGCGGTCTGACAGTGTAAGCCTTCCCGATAACTGATGGATGGCTCAGGAACTTCTAAATTCATTAGGTAAGAAACCTCTCCACGACATCAGATTGACACATAATTATGGCGAAATTATTAAGGCACATGCAATCAAAGGTTATAGATCGAGGGTTGACAACAATAAGGATAGGACCAATCTCACTACCCGGTGTTGAATCCGACTAGGTCTGTGAAGATGTGAGTTGTATTTGTCCGTTCGGTAAAGTACATCTCTTTGAATAAGGTTTTGCTGCAGGAGCCAGTTTTGACATTTGTTGATGCCAGACGTGTAGCGTCTGGTTTACTGAGGTTGTTTCTCTTGGGTGGAGTTAAACTGGTAAACTGGATGTCTAACAGAGCCGAGGCATTAGTGGATATACTACCGAACGAAACGACATTCGTGTCAACAACAACGGACCTAGGTGATCCAAGTCACTAGAGTGCTTTTGAGGTTAAATGGCACGTGCCGGGAGACTGCTTATGGTTTCGTATGTCTTTAGCGAAGAAACCATTCATTCGGAGGAGCTAGTTGGCCTTTATCACCTTGGTGTACAACCTGTCGGGGTTCAATGATCCCCCTGTTTTCAGTAGTCATAAGTTAGTTCAGTGTTTGTGTGACGCCAATATCGGATATGATACATCCTCGAACGAAAGGTACCAAGGAGGATGGAAAAGATGGTCACGAGGTGTGATGACAACAGACTCACTTATTGTATCACGTTGCATAGGCATTCACTACAACAGCTGAACACAAATGTCCGTACTTGCATTCTTCACTGAAAAATGTCAATTCAAACTAATGGCACCTGAGGCAGGTGTTGACGTTATTTACGTTGGGAGTTCACAGATACACGTTTAAAAGACGTGGTCATAAATACTATCTATTATGTTTACCTATTCACTTGCAACCACGGCAACATCTGCACCTGTAAATGTGTTCATGCATTGGAACCACGTAGATCACGTGATCACGTTGCCCGTGTCATAATGTGATCAACCACTATCGAACGATCTACGAGATTAATTTATCAACCGGAAAACATGGGTAAGGTACCGAGTATGCGATCGTTTGTTAATGAATTGCCGAAGCATCTGCTATGAGCAAGTATTAGTTAGTTTTGGATTCCATTCACGCTTCAAAAACTATTCCGGAGTAGCTAGAAAATGATAGGGACAATCATATATGTTTCCGGATATTCAGCTTTACTCTCCTGTATTTCTCCCCACTGTGTCAAGGGTTTACACTATCAATTTCCTAATTGTTCACCAGAATAAGTTAAGAGGGGATCAGCTCAAATGTTCGGAATGCTTTTTATGTTATTTAAACTGCAACTTCCGTCTACTTGAATCAGTTATCTCAACTTTCTGATATGAACTTAGAACTAATGTCTACAGATTAGAAAGGGAACTTGGATTTGAAATAATGCACAGCTGATCACTTAATTCTCTATAAGTTACTATCGTTGTCTTAAAACTAGTCCAACGAGTCATATCTTGTTTTTATTTGTTTGCCTGCATTGACAAAAGCAGGAGCCGTCGCTAAGTAATCCCCGACAACCGTCAAACAATCAATTTATTTCGGAGATATAATTAATTAAGAAACCTTTCTTTAATTCGTCTATGACAATTCGTTCACTCTCCATTCGGTCATTACAAATTAAGAGGTTAGTAACTGCGTTTACATAAGTCACGGGGTGGTCACGAACTTATTGGTCACAGACGTCAAAATCAAAACTTTCGATCAGTCAAGGCTGGAACGCTGTGGAGGGGTCTTGATGTTAGGTCCACAATACGTAATCGAATTTTTGTCACTGAAGTGCCTAATCTCTCTGTACAACGAACAATGGCTTGGTCAAAATTGTGAAAGTCACATACTTAGCACAAATTTCTTTTCATGACAGAAAAAGAACAATGTAATAAAATGAGTGTCAACTCGGCCACGGTTACTATGCCAACCGACCGATTCACATTGACATAAGGGAACCTCGTAAATAATACCGTGCTATTGCGTTAAATAAAGGGTCAAGATATTTGCTCATTTTCGACGAATTAGCACGGCGTGGAACTTAGATGATTGTAAGATGACTCAACTCATATTGATCGATCGTTTCACTTCGGCACGTCAAATCCTAAAATTCATTTCGTTTGTTAAATTTATCTTTCTAAAAACACCATTAGACTTGGTAGACTAAATAAAAATCACCGAAGATTCTAGCTGTTTTGTGTTGAGAATAAACATCAGCATGTACACCACTTACAGGAATGAGAATTTGGGCACGACTTTTGTAGATATCGGCAACATAGCCTGAATCATGTTTCAACACAGTTGTCGAGTTTAGTTTTCTTGAATTATATTCACTGTTTTGTCTGAATTCAGATCCGAAGTAGAGAAAACCACAATAGTTTCGACCTGAGGCAAATTTTCATTATACCTTTCACACTTCATCCTTAATAAGGTTTAGTAAGAGACACAAACGATACTCATAGTAAGTGCAAAACCAATATATTTGCACTATAAGCACTTATGAATTTGCATTGCCACCGAATTTAATAACACAAAACAAGTGTTTAAAAACTTCAACCTCACCTGCTAGTTTGACACGCTAGAATAATCGAGCACTTCCACTGAATCTTGTCAGCAAAAATTATCCACTTGAAGGATCGCTTATTCCATTAGAAGTGTTCCAAATCGTAAACAAATATTTCTAGCTTAAAACACTTGACTGTGAATAAATGTTTAATGGAATCAAAAAGCATTGATCAAGCTAATTTCCGACACACCAATTTGTGGCTTATTATTTGCTATCAGTTGAAAGTAAGCAGCAAAGCAAGGTAGGTTTTTATATACAGGTACGAAATCTGGTAATGGGCCTTCCTAGTAAAATTCACAACACGTCTGAAAATTCCATTCTTAATCGACCTAAAATCACTTTGAACATTTCCGTGCCACCTCTATCATGGTAGAGTAATAATTATGGGCAAGCATTGGTATGGGGGCGATTGTTTGAGTTTCAGTGTTGATATTAATGACGAATCCACTTGACCTGGTGGTATTTTGATATTATTGCTCCAGTAAGATTTGATTGGGGTTGACTGAATAAAAGCATAACATTCAGAGCATTATAGAAAGTAGTTTATCGTATTATAATGTTTACAAATAAATCAAGTCCACAAATGTTGTTGTTAAAAACTATTGGGGGGAAATTACTAACGGAATGTTCCCTCAGATATTGAACTGTACAGTTTACTCCACGATATGTTTTTTATTCTGGTAACTGACGTTTCCGGTTCCAGTGATATGCCAGTCCGGTCGCATCAGCAGGAATGTTTTATTGAATGAATATTAAGATAGACTTTAATAAGGTATTCCAAAATATAGAATTGAAGGACTTATTTTTACTCGCCTATAACTAATTAGCCCGTGATTAGCAAGACATTAAAGCGACAGTTTTCAAGTGAACTAAGTGTCAGACTGTTCTCGACTTTAGCAACAATTGCAACTTTTCTAGACGCAGAGAATCCGAAATTTGGAGCCAATGTCCAGTTGCCTACGTTTCTGAGAAGCATAAGCGATACAACTTTTTAAAGCAATTAGTTCCCTTCAGAAGTTTGAACAAAACATTTGGAATACGAGAACTATCATATGCAAGCATTTCGTATTGACTCGTCAGTACCAAATTTACTCTAACATGATCTGGTCTTTTATGGCAAACACTGCAATGGTTTAAGATAGGTCGCTAGGATCAAGGAAAGGTCAGGTTTACATACAGTTACTTCCGAATACAGGGCGCTGGATTTAACAAACCTCAGAAGTCTTGCATTTGAATGATGTAACAGGATTATGAATGCGCATGTAGGGTCGATAGCCCGACCAACGGTCAAAACGTGTCCACTGACTGATGAAACTGGCTGTTTACGTGTTTAATCAACATTACGGTTCTTCGATGAAACGGAAATTCACACTCATTTAGGGAAGTGTTCTTTCGCTCTGGATATCACACGCCTTTTGTGTTTGCTTATGTACCTTCTTCCGCAGTTACGTGTAAATTGGTAAAGGCAATGCGATGTGGCACCGACAGGTTTGTCTCCCTTGACTGAAGGCAATGACAGCTGGGTCCGAGAGGGTACTTGGAGATCAGCTGTTATAAATGTTCGTACAGTATATTTAGTCCGTTTTTGTTGTTTTCCGCATGATGTTTCCACCCTTAAAGAGCAACTGCGTATAGACCGTCTGCTTTTTTACAGTGATCACTTCTTCGGATGGTGCTTTTTCTCTACTGTACCTTTCTATGAAATTTTGTGGGTAACTATCTGATTGCAAGACGGAATTGTTAAAGTCTAGATCATCCGCAAGGCTGTCGTGCTTACAGATTCGTCTTGCTTGTGTGAACGGCGTATTTATTAGCGTTCGTTTATGTTTGACCGGTATGAAACTGTTGAAGTTTATTTATTGGCTGGACCACATAGATTTCTTATAAAAGCTGTGCCAAACAAGCCATCTTCTCGACGATATAAATCATGTCTAGGAATCGCATGCACTTGTTGGCCTCAAATTCATGGATAAACTTCACAGTAGAGTGTTAATTACTTAGGCCCTGCAACAGATTAACTACTATTTGTTTGGATCAACTAACTATATGAATGTTTCATCAACGCGGAGCATGTAGTATGACAAGCTAGCTAAATCCTTGGCTAGCTATTACTCAATACTCGAAGTGAAGTCAGCTAAGATGGGACTCAGCGAACTTCTCATGACTACTCCATTTACCGGACGATAGGATCGCGCGAGAAAGCGAAAGCTTACATCCTCAGTACAAAGTACTGAAACTTTCCTTAGCATATCGGTTGGCCAAGATGATGTAACTTGAATTGCTTCGACGAGTTCAAAATGCCATGTAACCTATAACTGGGAATACACAGCATAGCATTCATCCACCTACTGTAAATGTTCCACTGCATTCAATACTGAATTTTGTTCGAAAATTCACAATAAAAATGTTGTGATCTTTGTTTTAATGTTCAAGGAGTGCAATGAACCAGAAGTAATTCGTTTGGGTTGAATGACTACAGCGAATGACCTACAAATAACACAGGATCTGGTTGTCGTAAGTTGAACATTATACAATTGATCGAAGCTGTCGCACTTTCTTAAAATCCAAGCCGATATCTTTCAAAAGTAAGCACCATACTTGAATTACGTTTCCGTTCGAGATCTTTCGTTTGTGCTTCTGCTTGTAATGGACAGGATTAGTGTAACTACCATCAACTGCAGATAGTATTCAACATATAACAACCAAAGCCTTCACTACTCAACAGTAAGCAAAAAGTTTGTCAATAGCCTTGATAATTTCTGTGATTCCGACTTGGGGAGAAGTCCCAGTCATGGGATTATCAAATGGAGTGACAGAGCAGTTGTTATGTCTCCACCTAACATGAGCATTGCTGACAAGTTAATGTGGCTCAATGTTTGCATATGACACCTAAGTGGTGCCAACTGAATGGTCAGTGAGGCAATAATCAACAAGGTTGTCTCGTGGAAGTGTGGCAGGAATTCTGACCCCAGCAGTGGCAATGACCTACTACAAGAAAGCTCTTACAAAAACGGAATTCAGTGTTCATTTTTTGTTGGCGGCTAACCACAAATTCTGTGGATGTATCATATTTTCGATCACTGTGCACTACTCACTCGTCATTACAAAGTTTACAGTAGCAAAACTTTCGCATGAAACAACCCGGAAAGTGCGGTAAAGATGCTATTTATCGCAGCAAGACTAATCCATACAGAGGAAATTTATACGAAAGAAATTGACCTGACTTGGTTACCCTGAGTTAATCACACCGTATTCACACCGAACGTGTTGCTCGTAAACGGACATCCTCTGAAGAAGTTCATCGACATTCACAGTAACGAAAGATTGATCAAGTCTGTCGTAAGTGCGGTCCTTAAGAAGAAAGTCGTTCTGAACCTACCTTCCAAAGACGATCATATCACAACCAACGTAAGTCAAAAATTACAGTCTACTCTAGCTCGTACATACCCTGCGGCTGAATTGCATTTGCTACTCACAACTAACTGTGTCTCTCAGTGTATTCATGACTGTGACCTACCGGAATGTTCCGTCTTACATGTAATCTATTGGTTCACTTGCAGTTGTGATGACGTCTGTTTCGAAAGTAGAGATCGGCCCCTGCAATAAAGAATGGCTGAGCATATGCCTAAGTGATTGGTGCGCCCTATGTTGCAATAGGAAATGGCAAAAGAACGAGTGAGACGAAATCCAATCTCATTTATTGCAAAGAACATCATGGAAACAGGTCACGTAGTTGACCCCGCCAACTCGTTTCAAGTAGTGTTGCGTAATCTTGTCCTTAACTTAGCATCAACTCCTTACATTCCGACTGAATATCCCTCAACTGTTTGATTTAGAAGGCGATTTTTGCTATTGTACCACTTTTACCCATGAACCAACAGAGAATACGTGCAACTCCAAAATTCTGTTTCAGCTCTATTTTCTGTCTGACGAGAAAATACAACAAGAAGAA
>LUCH01000306.1:50099-82676 GCA_013368495.1 Paragonimus heterotremus | reverse complement strand
TGATGTATATTTTAGTTCCAAGAGAACGAGGTAAAATCTTCAAAGTCGTTTTCAGTGTTAACAATAAAACTTCGGTTAAGAATAATCTTATACTGCTTAAATACTCACGTAAGAAATTGAATAATGCACAAAATTAAACAGGTTCATAGTCTTTCTTGGAAGTTCATCTGAAGACATTGTCCTATGCGGTCCGCTATTTCAGTAACATTGACCACTCTATTAGCTGAAACCTTCTATGGTCATCGAGTATTTACAACATTTTTCTGCGTAATGGCGCCTTTGTTTTAAATGGTGGCATCAGACAGTTTATCCGGCTTGCGTATAACAAAGTTTCTTTACATAAGCTCCTTTGGCAATTGTGGGTGTAGGTTGGTAATGGCACACCGGCCGTTGATCGTAGTTATGAGAAACCAGTGAGCTGTATCGGTAAATTTATTTTAGTTAGCAAGGTAGCTGAAAGAAATAACTGCGAGTACGCTGTCTTTAGGAAACAGCTTGGACGCGATGCACTGCTGCCAAAAGAATCCAACATAGCTAGATACAATATACATTTTTGCCTGCCTGCGAACAATCCAGAATTTAGCCTTGAATTATAATTTCTGGCATTATAGCACAATTTCTGAACAGCTTGGTTTTGTGCATCAGGAATATATTGGAAAGAACAGATTCACCAACCCTGGTGGTAGAAAGAAGACGTCAAACCACTGGAGCCAAATTCCGTCTTGATATTTACAAATGATCCAGTCAATCCTACGTGTACAATATTGACATGCCCTCGTTCCATACATACACAGACATTCTGATATCAGCAAGATTTCAAACATGGGCATAGGACTGGACCTAATGACACATACGCAAAAGTTATACAGCAAGATCGAATCGTGGAAGTTGCTGTCACTCATATTTTCATCTGTCGTTTAAATCGGCAACCTCAAGAAATACACCACTCTAGATCTTAAACAGAATGATCATCCAAAACTTCTTGGATGACATTCTGGAGGCCATCGCTAGAAAGATAAAACAGAGAGGCGGAGGGAAAGCTCGGTCATTAAACTTTCAAAACATACAGTCTGAAACTTGTTTTATAATTCATTATTGAGGAAGAATACGGTCCAATTACATGTAAAAGTTCGTATTGACCATGGGAACACGAAATCAAAAATCATTTAGACGACTCACTATATCTCTCTCTATTCTTTATTTCGATTTGATGAGTCCAAGAAAAGAGGAAACCGATCATGGTATCAGCGTGAGCGTGAGAATCATACAAGTCTTTGAAGTGGTTCGTAGATTTCACTTCACTCTGTCGACCCATTACAATGCACTGCATGTGATTCGATTATTAAATATACTGTGACTCGTCCGCTCAACCAATGTTAACTGTTGAAAAAATACCTTACTTATAAGTTCAACGTTTACAATGATCTGGTTTTACAAAGCAGAAACTTAGACATGACCAGATAAACAATCAAAATCTAACTTTGATTAGCGGCAAACACGAAGACATTGGAAGCATTTTAATAGCAAATTGGCAAAATAATAAAAGACACCAGCTTACATCAGAACAACTTATAATGTGTTAACATTTGTTCATATCAAACTGAGTAACGAAAGCTGAATACCGAATCAAAGCAGTTCTGCCAACGTCCCTTGCTCTTCTATCAAACTTGCAGATCCTTATACATGATACTGGAAAACATATTCTGCTGCCAATGAGATGAAATGTTCAGTCATCGACTATTACAACTATTTGGATGACTGCCAGTCTCCAGCCTAGCTAGCAAATTGGAAATGCACTGTTCGCTATCAATAACCTGACGAACTTCCAGTGTAGTAGAATAACTTTTACCAATACATTGTTGTGATTCCGCCCCTGTCTTGAGTTCTGTCTTTGCATCCCTCGAAAAAATGTTTGTTTTATAATCTCTCAGCAAATGTCTCATCGAATGCTTACACAATGTGTGAAGCATGTCCTCAGAAACCCAATGAATGATCTAGCAACTTGCGGAGAATCACAACCCACTTACTTATTTACTTACTTGACATAGATTGTTCAAGAGGATTAGTTTGTCATTCAGAAATCTATTGATGCTAGGCGATAATGCTTTCTGAACTGCCGTATTCGCCCCGATCACAGCTGGTGCATCTATCCCTGAAGGAACCTAATGAAACCCATTCCAGTAGCCCATCGATCTTCTTTTTCTTTGAAGTTGATTTCCAACACAATTTGCAAGGTTGATCCTTATTAGTGGTACAGTCAACATTACACCACATAGTGATAATTTTGCGGTACACTTCATTTAAGCAAACCACTAACCGTATCAATCTTCAGTATCTGGCTAGATAGATATCTATATATATTGAGGTTAAATTGGCTACATTTACATTCTAGAATGGGAAACAACTTGACGAAGTTATTGAACTCCGTCAGTATGTTGAAACCACGGAAAAATGAAAGGTATTTATCAACTGGGGTTACCAGACCCCACAATATCAGATAATCGATCACCCCCATTACCCCCTACGTAATCGTACGACCGCAGCAGTCAACGTGAGCAGTCTCGGTTGAGGGAGACTTTAAAATGATTCGAATGTAAAAATTATCCTCGTCATCTAAGCCGTGTGTTGGAGATATTTTGACATTCGAAACAGGACGACAGAAAGTAAAATATATTTTCCTTCTGCAGTTCTTGCCGCTTAGATAGAGGCTTCATCATCCACAATAATTATTCTGTTTCCTGCAGTCGTACAGCATGCGCATAACTAATGATAATCGACGAATTCGACAAATGATCGAAATTATCCTATCAAGTCCATTTTAATTAGTTGCCTGCGTTGAGTGCCGACTGTCGTGTGTTTGACGGAAAATCGGTGAACAAGTTCCTTGTCTTTGTTTACTCTCTTCTTGTCGATCCTGCTTCCTCTTCTTACATCCGAAATCTTCTCGGCATTGATCACGAGCCCTCCTCGCAAACGCTGACACGATCATTCAAGCCACTCGCACGATACAGCATCTTTACCACGAACCTTAATCTTGATGCATTACTGTATCTTTATATTGTTCACTCGCGGACACATGTTTTCAGATAGTTTAACTTCCTTACCTCTCATTACTTGACCTTCGTTTGTGTGTGCCTTGGTCTCATTTGTGCCTGATCGCCCTGCCATCAGGTGACTTGCATTTGGTCGTGTTCATATGAACCGTCGACTTAGAAACTTCACATTTGGTGGATTCGATATCGAGGTTCGTCGTTATTTTTCTTCGTTCAGTTTATAATTAATTTATTTATCTACGCACCTTAGTACTAACAGACTCGCCTTTATGACTGTCTCTCACTTTGAATCCGGAACGTTTGCTCATCGCACTTAGAATTAATTGACGTTCGCCGCATTACAGACGCGAGTATTCTAGATCAACCAATCGATAGAAGTCATGTGTAGGCCGAGAGTAGCTCGAACAATCACTAAACTTCCGAGACTAACACTCGATTCGCGGTAGTTCAATGTTCGCAACAAATTCTTACTATGCCGTTGGGTTTTGAAACGTCTAATGCGAACGCTGTCCGATCTGAATATTGTGTAGTTCCAACTGCACCTTGTGCTTGGACCCGGCGTATTTAATCTTCCTCCCCATTATGAATAGATTACGACAGGTGCGGATCTTCCGAAATTTCCATATTGCATCCGGTAAAGGTAATAAATGCACGGCGTGAAAATGCAAGTTTTCAAACTTCGTTTTGTCGGACAAATTTGTATGTGCCTCCACAATTATAAATAACCGTGTCTTAGCCTCAACTGCATTAACGGTTAACAGTTTTGTTGTGGCTGTACCAAGTCTATTTGCTCTCATGTTTTTAGTCACGTGGATACGTGTGTATTTTACGCAACTTTCATCTGATCTGCCAGTAGAGAAATTAAGAACATCGCATAAAGTTTGTGTCGTGTAAGATCGCTTACTTATTTTGAATGCTTTCATTTCTAAACGATAAGAGTAATCCATCCATTAGTTGCAATGTGCAGGACACTCTGTCACTTAGCACGAATTCAGCTGTTTTGGCAATTCACATCGCTATGGACATCCAACGATGTTTTAACATCGTTCTAATGCTTCGGCCGACTTTTTACTACTAGTCTTTTGAGTTTGCAATTCTTGTTGATTATTTTATTTAACTTAGAAGTAGACAACTAGCATGTATTACGTTTGGATAGATATACTTTCTGGATATGACCTTTTTTCTGACAGGATCAAAAAATTGAATTAATATGTAGACGATCAGTCGGCTTCGGGTGAGACTTACTACAACATTAGCAACAAAAGTCTTTACGATGTCTGACTTCTTGAACCTGGTTAACACCAGTGTATAACGTAGTTTTCCTACAGGAAACTTCCGCAAGTTTTTTGTGCAAATTATCACGTCGGCACACAATTTCATTGAAGCAGAAAGAAGACATATATTGTGATATGTCCAATGATCGCACAATTTCACATTTATTCTCTCCACGTTGTGCTGTTTATCTACGTGCGCCTTCTCATCCTGAAAGCGGGCAAGGAATCCCTGGATGAGCAAAGTTTGTTATTACCATGTTGTGGAATCAGTTAGTAGGCGCAGTCCGGAAGGACTGGTAAAAGACATCAAATAAAGTTGTCGACAGATTCACCAGCGTGTATTGTATGAAAGTTATAACGTGAAGTTAACACACTACTTTCTTCATACGCATCCCGGTGATCACAGTACCGATGATAAGCCTTGTTTAATGTGTAATTGTAAGTTGTTCATTTGCCGCTGTCCTTCATGACCGAGGTAATGACTGAATAATTTAGTTTTTAATATGTAATCCAAATTTTGGTTGTTGTCAACCGCGTTAAACAGGTGAGCATAATTTGCGAAATTAGCTTTATACTGTAACCGCTGCCAGACTGAAGGCTTTTTCCTGGAGAATTTCCGCAATGAGAGAGGTTCACCGAGAAAATTTGCCATGAGCCGAATAAATTATTTGAAGTTTGACGGAGTGATAGTGGCCCAATAGAACGGTTCACTGCTGCAACAACGTAACCGGTTACAGAACGGGTAATCCAACATATGAAATTAGGCACTGCGTGAGCAAGGGCATGTGTACGTTCGATGAGATAATCAATTAGAGTAGTTATCGACTCATCGTCACACACCCACATAACTCGTGTGAAATAGTCTATGACGAATCAAACGGATGTACCAGTAAGCATATAATGAAGCTCACTAATTCAAACTGCACACTACTGTGACCCTTTTCGTTCGTTCTGAAATGCTTCATACAAGAGGATTCTGATTTTGATATAGATCGATTATTTTAATTTGAGAGCGGAATTTTGTGGGTATTGAACAACGGGCCAACATCCCGACACATTCATACCATGAAGACAATTCACTTATACGACATTGGCCTGCACAATCACCAAAGTTCCCAACTGTTCTAGTACAAACTTATCTTGTAAGAAAGCCTTAGCTTAGCAGACATAATCTACAGATCTCAGCACAAAGTTTACGGTTTCTAACTTGGTTAGCAGTACTTCAGTCTGAAAGGTCCAATATATTTATAGGTTGTTCTCGGTTGGCAACCTACAGACATTCTTTATGAAGTTTGCCACTACAGGTCATGGTTAATAGTTTACATCCAGAACCATCTTCAAAGCCAATTAGATTGTGACAGATGTGGTGATCTCAAGTGGTCATTGAGAGGACTCGCAGGTCACCATCATATTTGATCAAGAAAAAGCAGCTTAAGAACTGCAGGCAATATTGTTGGTATTTGTTAGTGTATTGTTATTATGACGTTAATATGGAGGGAACCGCGAAAAACTTGAGATCGGAGAGAACGGAATAAATGCAAAATGAACCAGAATTCGGCCGTGCAGACTAAACTTACACCGTGATTTCACGCGCAGTTATGACTCCGTTAACCACTAAATTTATACAGATTGCATATTATCGCATTAATCTTAACAAAACCCTCATTATTACTATGCATAGATTCTTCTCCCTTGTATTCTTTGTGGATGTTTCAGTTTGGTGGCACGAACCAAACTCATCTGTGCAAAAGCCAGAACTCACAAGCTTTCGAGCTACTTGACCTCAACAGTTGTGGACGCGTATCATCTAGTCCGTCTAGTCCTCAACTCTTTCCTCTGATTTTAATTTATCACCTGTTATTGTCTTGCGCGAAAGAATTACCACAAAATACACCTAAGAATTTTCAATACAATGTCAGAAAAGGAACGGCCTCTTGCGTTCGGGCAGCGCGCCTTATCGTGTTTTCAATCCCAACTCTTATTGAGATTAAGTAGGCACATTAGGTCAGTCTCACTAATATGTGAGAACCCAAGGTCCAGCAACTTTCGAAATGTACTGTTTTGTTTTCTGCGCCTGGTACTAAACCAGTGACATTTTTAGAATGGAACTACACTTAAGTGTACCGTTATGACCAAACAAAGCATATCACGACAAGTGGCACACAGAAGTGACGAGTTGTTTGCATGTTTGAATAGACGAATTTTAAACAGCCCCCACTTAGAGGTAAAAATATGGGTGTCCTGCTCTTATTTAGTCAGAAACGTGAGGTACAAAAGAAGAACTGGAAAAGATGTATTAAAAGTCGACAATAGAAACCGGGTTGTTCCAATTAATACACACACAAACTACGAATAACAAAATTCTTGAGGGGGAAGTGCATGTTGGTCATTCTTAACGTAGCTCAATTTCAAAGGAAAGTCTCATGTAAAAATAATCAGTGTTGGCAAAATACTGATGCCCTTGACCTCTGCAATGGTCATCTAGACATGTTGTGACGGATGACAACAAAATGTCAACTGTTACCCCAGTCGTCTTGTTCGCCAAGTCAATTCCGTGAAACGCGGTGGAAATAATTTAGGTCGCAATATCGATGACAGCCGTAATCAGGATAGAATTCTCCGGGAGAAAGAGTTATATAGCGACGAGAGACACTTGGTTCCGTTGTTAGGGTCGAACCTTCAGTGTTCAAATACTGAACAACTAACGTTGGGAGCAGCTGTCTCGAGAGTAACAGATTGCGATTGATATTATTGATACTTCTTGAACTGGGTACATTGAGTGCATAGAGACGGTCACACTTGTTGAGTAGTTCGTACGCGCCCAACCATTTGCTGCAAAACAGACAGCATTATAACGATGCTTATTTTAAATTTCTGGGACTTTTCATGTTGAGCATTATTTGAAAGTAATTCCAACATGTATGCCAGCCTGAATCTTTTGACTACCAGTAAAGTCAAGTTTTACGTTTGTCCGAGTTCTTTAACAGTGGATATTCTCTTTACTTCGAGGATCTGAACCTCAACCACGCGGTCATTAGACAACTGTTTGCAGAGTAGCTGTACCTAAATTGCCACATTCGAATGCTGAACCACTTCCGATTTTGAACAAGGATCAATGGCCTAATCCATCAATTATTGGAAACAGCCACTGCTTGTTAAGTGAAATACATAACCCTGCGATTATTGATTGAATCAAGATGAGGTGTCAGAGGTAATGCATACTAAACAGGATGACATCCTCCGGCAGTATAATATGTAAGATTTCTCCATTGCTCGCTCTCAACTCAGTATTCACGGCATGTTTCGTCCATTCCAAAGATTGTCGTAAGGAGAAGCTTGGTTGTATTCAGTTTACAACACAGTGTCTTTATATGGTAATAAATGAATGGTTTCCTGGATATGAAGAGCTCAAAAAAGGACCAAGTTTGCATAGCATCCATCTTGATTAATGTAAAGTTACTTAATTGTGTACCAATGATCCACGTAGCTCTGACTATCACAATGGACTCAAAAAATAATTAACTATTTTTCGGATAAACAAGGTTTCAACTGAGGGTGAAATCACAGTAATGTCATGGAACAAGCATACACGAACAATTTGGTGGTTCATATATAATAATTAGCCCGGTGGTCCAATCGACGTTGTTGTACTCATGATAAAACTCCTCATCGCGGCTGAAAATACAGCAGTACCACAATTTCACCTGATCCATATATAACCAAGTCCGCACTGCTTCCTACTGCTGGAATGTCTCACGTTTTCTCTCCATTTTAAACCAAATGACTCAGGTATCCCAAAGATTGCCCACTGGAGTCTCAATAACAGGAATATCCTTGCGTCAATGGTAATTTTAACCGTGAACTTTCTCTAGTCTATATTTCATGCAAAATAATCACGCTTCTGTTATCGGTGTCACACGCAAGTTTATAGATGCACCACCTGTTTCACAGTGGCCTTCAAAACGATGATAAATATAATAACATCACAGAACTAATGTGCTCGTCAGCTCGTCCGATTTTTATTGTTTAGGTAATAATGTGATAGAAGCGTTTGCATCAGATGTTTTTACTCGGTGACCAAATGGAATACAAACCATCTATGCGGATTGTGGTTCGTCATGTAGACCATGACATTGGAGTATAGGCAGCGGTTTCTGTTTAATTCAACTGCAAGGTTTAATTGAGGTATAACGTGATGCATCATCCAGTAGGTGCTCATGGATTCCAAAATATGAAAGCATTTACGGCTGTTGCAAAACCTGATTCATATTGTAGAACACAACTTATCCTACTACCAAGTTTACAATAATGTTCCTAATGACGCTGAACAAACAGGCAACATTTCAAAGTATCTAACAATCACCTACTAGAGGTACAATAAAGAAAACCTAGAAATGAACCCTTATTTATGGCCTATCTATCGGCATTCCCAAATGACAAACCGAATTTTTCTGGTCACGCTAATGACAGAGACATTGTACCACACAACTCCAGTGTTTCAAACTAAATGTAACCAGTTTTGATCTTATATATGATTCCCCACCTACATTATCCTTGAGTCGATGCCTCATGCATCACTCAGTCAGATTTATGTTTCCACCAAACAACAAAATTCACATAACTATTGAGGTTGGAGAACGTTTAACATTCACGAGGTGCTTAATTTCTTCACGACGATACACGATTCCTACCCCAAATTGACACTCCGAAATCGGTTTTGCTCTTGTTCGAATTCATCGGGGTGAAATAATCTGAATGTTAGATCTAACCAGTCATCCCTCGGTTTACGAGCCAATACGCTTGTCCAAACTGTCACTAGTTTTGCGAGTGCATTCTGGAAAGTGGGAGTTTGCGATTCGGATTTCCAGTTCGGACTGGATACAGCCGATCGTGTAACCAGAATATTCTTACTCGCTCAATCCAAGTAAGAACGAAACGAGCCACGGAACGTCGGCCTGTTTTTACTGCAAACTGGCTATATTTGAGGGACTATGTCCAATCACAGATGGTGTGAAAACGTATTGTAGTTTAACAGTGAAATTTTGGTTTGTCCCGTTTCAATTTTCCCGACTTATGCTGTATTGGATGGCTTTCGTAAATAACGTTCCTGCTGGCAAAATAATTAATTCGAGTCACCCCGATTATGAACTCAATAGGTCTGACATTTTCAACTAACTGATGCGTTTCATACGTGGAACACATGAGTGTCCTTCGTCGCTCATAAGCTGTGTTCTGCTAGCCTCCCTAATGTTTTTTGGATAGTGGGTTCAGTAACTGCGAAGGAACGGGTAGGCAGCTGTGAAATTTCCGGCACCATGCAACCAACTTTGCAAGCAGCTGGAATAAACAAACCAAATATTTTTCGCATGCCTTTTTTCTTAAATCACTTCAATCATTGCGACCGACGGAATAATGATTCAAAAATTATGAGAAAACTACCATTACCAAACCATCCCCTGAGATTACAAGACGTTCCACAACAAATGCGTGGATTGGCAGATGCAATCTTTCATTCAGTTCAGTAGTTCAATCAAGCAAGGATTCCGAATGACTATTCTCAACTCACGCAATTTCCGACAAATGTATGGGATTCGTTTCACATGTTAGCTAAAATATGTGTGTGCCCTAAGTAATCCAATCTCACTGAAACTAATCTAAAAGAGAATTACGAGAAAATCCTCTTGACGAAGCGTTCACTGGTGCATACATCTCCGGATTAACTGATCGATCATTTATTACTGAAGCGTGACCACGGATGTGTAGAAGCTTATGAGGTTAATAAATTTTATGCAAGTGGCAAAACAAGATGTAATGTAATGTTTTTGTCCACCTTCTATAGTTTCTGATTATTTATGTCGACTGTCATGTTCGTTATCATGAATAGTGTTAGATCTGAAAGCCAACTCAAGTTTTCATTAACAAGACTTGATCGCTCTGTTGACAATGAGCATAACACAAATGCTGAGCACAATGGTAGCAGCAACATTTGAGCCAGCCTAAAATAAAAAATATGCACACGTCTGGTGCCATAACGTATACTGAAGTAATGATTCTTCCTGACGATGTCCTATTTATATGTGAACTACCATACTCAGTAGAATTAAAGGAATATTCAACACAACTTGGAAGCGGTTGTCATTGCTCGACTTTGAAGCGCTCATGATGGTATGTAGAAAACTGTTAATACTACCATCAACAGAAACGACGGAAAAGCTAAGCGCCTTTTCATCGTGTTTTCTGAGAGAAAGAGGAAACAACTGAATCTTAAAGACCAAATGAACAAGTAATACACCAAACCAACAATGTGGTCCGATTGATTATAACCAGGTCTTCAGTTTAGAACTTTGCTGAATCACTGACTTTTTATGATCCGTTGAACCACACAATAATCAAAGTAACAGTGGAAGGTAGATATGAGCAACCACAAATTAAACCAGAAACCCACAAAAAAACGAACTTGTGAAGTCTTCTCAAAGGAGGACTGTTTTTAGTATATTTTGGGCCGTCTAATGACTAACTAACAAACATATCGTACGATGGGTTAATAAATATTCACAAGCTTTCACCATACAAACAATCACATGCTGTGGATTAATAAGCTACCTTACTCAAATTATTAATGATTCTCATTGTTTTTTATCGACAGCAACTAACTTGTTGTCTCTTAGGTCAAACAATCAACAAATTTTTTTCACCCAACGGATACCAACCATTTTTAGCTCACTGTGATACACTTACATTTAACTCATAGAGATCGCCATTCAACTTTAGTGAACGTACATGCAAAACATGTTCATCTATCATTCACTTTGTTGAAAGCAAGTGCTTTTCGGCCCACTAGATGACAGGTGTATGGAATTTTTGTAGAGAGAAGGGATTAAAAACAAGTGAGGAGTGAGTCTTCTAGAAACATTTTTTTGGAAGGTTTCTTCCAAAGTAGATAACGTCTACATCTCTCTGCAACGTTCTCCAACTATGCGAAACAAAAAATACCGAGCACAGTCAGAGAAGGCTTAGCAAAAGCTACTGAACAAAATTTAAAAGTTGATTGTATGAACTTGATCTGGAAATTTATGTCGTCATTAGAGAGCCCGGGACGAGAAAAAATCCTTTAGAGACATTAGTAGTCGAAATCTCAGAATCCGAAAATGGTTCAAACTAAAATGCAGACTCAAGCCTGTCGGTATAAAGTGGGCTGTGTAGAATAGATGCAGTTGATTCACAACTGTAAACATTGTACTGTTCACTCAAAACGTTTAACAATCATCATCACTCACCGAAGCCATTAATTCCTCTCTCACAAAATCTGACTCCGGAATCAATGAATTCAACTGACTCCACAATAATATTATTTGTGCTATCGTTTTTAAGTGTCCTAAATTCAACGGAAGTCAGTAACTGGAGCTGAGACCCTAAAATTACAGTAATGCTTCATTTCACGAGCGACATCCATATTTCAACACATGTAACCTGCTCATAATGTCGGAAGAATCGGTCTACTAGGGAGCAAATGGCTAGAAAAAGCATGATCGTCATTCTCGTAAAACTGTTCCTTATTCGTGAATTACCTGTTCCTTTAAAGTTTATTTGCAAATAATTTAACGATTAACTTTCCAGGTTTTGTCGCATTATTTTGTCTCACTCATGAGCTGTTATGCGAGCATTCGAAAAAGCTTTGTTAGCAGAAGCCTCCGGATGCACAAGACCTCAGATAGGCATTTGTGGTGTATGATAGCATATATCGTTGGTCAACATCACAAATGTTCTTTTCTGTACGTTAGGAAATCTGTTATCTTAATGTAAGCTACATAATTCACGGATTGTTTATACTGAGAAGGGTATGGTCCAAAAAAGCAAGAAAGGCATCCCGTTTTATTACCTTATTAATAAATAATTTTCAGTTTGTAGTGGTTGGGTGTCAGCTGTTGTGTTACTTAAATTTTTATTGTTATGGTTCATACCTCACATTAACTTTTGTTGTAATCTTTGCGGAATATGTAAAAGTATGACTTTGACACAACACTATGACGACATGCCAAGCATCATACATGCGAAAACCGAATGACATATATGTGCCCGAACGAAAACTCAGCATACCGTCTTAGCTGTTAGGCTCATGAGGTGAGCAAATTTCACTATGAAAGATCAGTGGATATTTCGTGAAATACTAAAACCGTTCAAAAGTCGGCCAGCAGAACAAATGGTACATGAGAGAAATGAAATTTCAGAACCACAATTTGGCAAATTATTCAATATGTTGTAACTATCAGTAACGTTGAAGAGTTCTTCAGATCCACGTCTTTTTTCGCGTTCACTAGAAGTAAACCAAAAGTGGATGTACCGATGCGACGGCGAAAACATTTGTATCGATTTAACCATTTGTTTTTTGTTAGTTTACCATTCGTAGTTTGGTCGGTAGACCATTTTTACAGCCCATGTCGGTAGTTTTCACATTCGGGACTGCTCACTGTTAGTCAAGGTAATTTACACCGTAACAACATCAATGGGCTGACGATCCTTACAGCTTTCTTATGTTGCTTTAACCGAGTCAGAGGGATCGTTGATTACCTCATCGCAAGGTGGCTGAATCATTTTCGCCAAATATGAATAATTATGAATATGAACTTGTGTTTCATGTTCAGTTCTAAGTACTTCTGAATAAGAACTGACTCGCCTTTAGTACCCTAAATGTTGCTGCAGCATCTATGGAGTGTCGCATATGTCCTGCGATGAAATCGCATTTACTACTTCCCAGATTCTGTGTTGTTTACACTACACAATGTCGTAACGCAAAAAAATACTCCTTTCTACACAGTTCACTACGTAGTTCACCGCAATAATCATTTGAATTGAGTCCACGGCCGCAGAGATGACCAGTGTGTTCAAGTTATAAATCCGTTCGTTAGTTTGTACAATCCTAACTGATTTCAAATTAGGAATCTCAACGTCACCAAAAAGTATTTTACATGTAGCATATTTATAAAAAGAATTTAGGCTTAAAGTATATACGTCAAAACGTGCTGAGCATCCAAAACATTGTATCGCTTTCAAGGAATCGATTATTTCCAGCACCATGCTGTGGAACAGTGTGATCAACTGAGTACAAACCACCAAGTGGTTATGACAGTGCAGTATTGTCAGATGGTTTGATATCTGACGAATCAGTAATCTACTCCATTACAGGTCACTTGCGAATTGCAAGAAGTTGAAACAATTAGGCTGGGTGAAATGAATAGGCAGTATATTAAGGACCATTTATATATTTATAATAAACTAAACGATTAAAAGTATTAAAGGCTACCCCAGAAAATCAACTTGAATGACGTTCAGTAAGTATTACAGTCCTAATGAAGTGATCTACCATACTGCTGTCAAAATGGTATTTTTCACCGAAAGGACCTGCAAACAAGCACACTTCTTAAAGTATTTACCAGTCCTATACGAGCATGCAACAAATCATGTATATTCTGTCATTCCCCATTGTCTTAGCGATATTTTTTGCCTAGTGTCTATGCGGACTTGAATTCAAAATATTTGGTACTCACGACATTTGAGATTTGACTACTTTGTAGCCCCGAAAGCTGTTCAAGACATCAACCGATGAAGAAGCGATGAACTGACTTAATCTTAGTTACGAAACGCGTTAATTCAATTCTAGTACAGCTATCAGTCTATCGCAAACCTACTTGTTTTCTCTTCTCCGAGAGAAGTATTCGAAAGTGTGTTTGGGACTTATAATCTGCTTACTGTACTTGACATTCAGAGCATCATATTTGAAAATAACAAGTCTCATAGAACAATATTGTTTCGCCCTCAGTATTCATTACTCCTCAGGCGGAATAAGGCATTGCAAGGCATTTTGAAATTGGACACCATACTGGTTACATATTGGGTATTGGAGATCCAATATACAGAGATAAACTAAGCGATTAAAAGTATTAAAGGCTACCCCAAAACATCAACTTGCAGAAAGCACAGCCTTACACCACCACTAGCACTCCTATTTACAAAATGTGCATACCAGTTGCGGATTTGCGACATTTAAAATGTTGTGAGTGCCCTAATTCGGAAACTGAAAATTGCAACCAATAATATGTTCATGAAAATGGAACCATCATGGGATTTCCAAACTCCATATCAAATACACCACAAAGTATCCGAATGTGTTTTGACCTCAGTGAAAAAGTTGTTTCCTCAAAAACGTGGCCCTCCAACTTTAATTTTGTAACAGATCTCCAGGGATTTGTGTCAATGCCATTATTATCATGGATAGGTGGTTTGGAATTTAACGGATGTAAAGTGAAAGCCACGCGCTCTTAGTTGCAGCCCCAATTCAGACAGATTTTTCAGATGGGGCTGGCTGGATGCAAAAACTACTTTCAAGTGATTGATCTCTTGTTAACATGCCTAATTTTCCTACGGTGGAAATTTCTTACAAAACTGAAGCACTTTTCAACGGGACCATACGTCTACAACAGTAGTGCTCAGGGGGGCATAACGTTTAGTTCTGCTGTGGATGGGTGGACGTTGTGAGTCACTAATCAGTGAACGTTTCTATTTCTTTTGTTGCTTTTTTCCTCATTTCATTGGAAAAATAAGAGACTGTCGGCCTCGAAACCTCTGTGTCATTCCGCTTTGTCTATTATGTGTTCATCCTGTTTTTCTTCTAACAGTTTTCTTCTATACTACTGCCACTGAAACTTATATTGGGCAGACGTATTAGATATTATGTGAATAAGTACTCACCCCAAATGCAGTAATAGTGAAAAACATGGTTCTGAGGACAGCTTGCACATACCACTACCTTAGTAAAGTTAATTGCTGTAGTTAAACATAATCTTCCTCAGAAGTCATTCTACCTGAAGCACTAACGTTATTTCTAAATGTATTCAACAAACCAATAGCCTATGTTAAATTGCGATTGCGTTTACGCAATGTAGATATTGAGTTTGAGGGTTTCTGGCGAATGCTTTGAAGGCACCAATTATGCATTTATTTTACGGATTGAGTAGTAGTTATTAATTGTAACCGATACGCGTACCACAAGGCACACAGATACTTCGGGGTAGAGAGAAGAGAACTAAAAATATAGAGGTAGTATCGCGTTGAGTTAAATCTTATTTATTATAACGTTAACATTTCAACCTTCTAAAAAATATGCAATGTTTCTAATTCGGGTTAGCTCTTTTGTCATACCGGGTGCCAAAATGATGCGTGTCAATCAAACAACTTATTGACTAGAAGAAGACGTGACATTTGTCATTGTACTAAATTGTCTTACCCAAACGTTGTCATTCATCAGTATTACCCATTACAGTATCACTTTCCGGATTGCTTTGTTGCAGTGACTAAAAAGAATCACTTGATTGTGACAATTCAAACAGTTCCGCAGGTTATCTCAATGCACGTCACATTGATATGTCATACCAGTTGCATATATTTTCAAACGAGAACAAAATATGCTACCAGAAAATACAGTTTTTGGTTTGTAATCAGGCACTTCACGTCGTGTTCTAGTAAGTAATGCAAAACGTTTACAGGCAAACCTGTAAAACTTTCTACTCGCCAACGAACGCGTACTATATGAACAGTGTAACTTTGAAGTGCGCTACACACTGCAACCTCGTTACAACGACCATTCCTGGTAATCTATGAGCGCAGTCGTAGACAACTATACACTAGTTAAGCGATTATATTTTCAAGATAAAAAACTGCATCAGTTCTCGTTACATTCGTGAACAAACATTTTTGTGAATATATTTACATACACATCTGTAGACTTCCCCCGTGACAATTGCTTGCTGATCAACAGTATACTTATATCATAAATGCACACGTATTTCTTTCAGTAGACCACATAAAAATCATCCAGGCTTGAGAACCACATTTGGACTAGTCTGCGTTACATAAAACTGAGTAAAACAGCGTCTCACTTTTTCTAACTCGCACGAATTGTTATCCATCCAGTAACATACTTACGCTTACTTTGTCCCTTCATTCCTCGAAAGAATGCTCGACGATATTTCTCAAAACTCTGACCAAAATATGAGTTCCTAAACAAAATATGAACTTGATTGAATTTGTGTATTATTACATTTCTTGCATGAGTATTTAACCAGTATAAGATTATTCTTAACCGAAGTTTTATTGTTAACACTGAAAACGACTTTGAAGATTTTACCTCGTTCTCTTGGAACTAAAATATACATCAAAATCGAAACGTAACAAACTCCAAAGTGTCAATCCATAGAATCTCTTGGTACTGGACAGTATCATGGTAGCGCACATTTGGTCGTTAGATGAATGATGAGATTTAACACGTCCACTCTGTTCACTGTTCTTACGGCTAGTGCCAAACATTCCGCCTCAAATATGTCCAATCATTACGAGTGTTTTAACAGCTTGGATTATATATGACGTTAGGACAAAGTAAGCGATGTTATATTTGCATGCTAAGAGGTATTGTTTGCACAAAGCAGCTGAAAACACCTGTGAACGAAACAAGTGCCTGTCAACCTCAGCATCTTCTTAGTGCTATCACGTCGCACAGTATCTTCAGTTAAGATTTAAACATGCTGCAATCTCCATCGCTATATTAAACTAGCCCGACGAGATAAACACAATCAGGTAGTTGCTCGGACTCTCAATTTCCGAGTGTTTTCAATCAAAGATGATCTGCTTACCAGTGCCATCTCACGCTTTGTTCACTAATTTATATATAGCTGCGAAGAGTGTTACGTAGGCAAAATCGAAAGAGGCCTGATTTACAGAGTGAAAGAACACTTGCCTGAATGGATGTGAAATTCCGCGTTACCAGAGAACTGCAATTTTGCTGAAACGCGTAAACAACCAGCTTCTACAGTCGCTGGACACGTTCTGATCACTGGTTATTTTATCGATCCAGCTTGTGCATTCAGAAACCTGTTACATAATTATCACCCAAGATTCTTGCAGTTTGCTGAATTAGGCGCAATCAACCGATTCAAGACAGCTCTCTGTGTTCAGAAACAACTGTTCGTGGATTCTGCCCTTCCGTGAAATTAATAACCGATCCTAATCTCCTTACTGGTTATCCAGTCATCCAACTTTTTGCCATAAAAATATCATCCATATTGTAGTAAATGTGGTAGTGACGAGTCTGTACAAAGTGCTTGCATCTACCGGTTTGCGTGTTCTAGTTGTTTTATCCAAACTATTCAAGGGAACCAACTGTTTCAAATTTCCAAGGTGACGGTTTCCCACAGAGAACGATAGATTACTGCGTCGCATTTTCAGTTTGAGATTCAAGATTGCTCGTGAATTTTTGTAAATATCTTTTCTCAATGGATGTACGCAAAAATGTCGATAGCCCTATCAGTTCTTCCGGTTCTTATGAAAGAACAAACTAAAAGTGACCAACAATAATTCTAGACATATTGCGATCGCCCACATTGAAACTGCTCAAATGCGACATCAAAAACTTGACATTTTCTTGTCGTACTATTTTTAGACGATTCTGTGAGAAAGTGACAAATCACACAATAAGGCCTTATATCAACCGATTGCGGGAGTCATGTTGGAAGCAAGATGGGACACCAACTCCACTGGATCCCAATAAGTACGTATTGAATTGTTTTTCAGTACAACCAATTCCGCTGTAACTAGAAGCGTTAACTATACATCTTCATTATAAAATAACTGTACAGATGTCTGATCGCATTTATGTTGGGTCCCAGTTGAAAAATCTAACTGATCAATTATCTGATGCTTGACCAGCTAGTGTTAAGAACTTAAGTCAATTAAAGACTAAATATACCGATATGGCTTATGGAGTTACGATGAATCCGAGTACTTGCTAGTGTGGATCCATGAGGCAACATCTACAATCGCCAAAACAGCTTAAGTCAAGGCCGCAGTTATACTTGATTGGAACAAGAGTTCTGGGGCTGTCATTTCAGGAGAAGATACGTATGTACAGAAGATGTAAATACTGGAATAACAAACAAAGTTTCAGCGAATAGAGAGTGATCGATGTTACCGAAATAGAGGATTGCATAGAATGACATCTTCAGCTGCTCTTACAGTTAAGGACAATTGATGAAGTAACTTATAAATCTCTCAAGCTTTATGGATCATCGACACCACAACTTCACGGTCCATCGTAGAAATAAAAGTCTGGGATACCGCTTAGACCAATTTTGGTAATGTCCAATCCCCCTATCCACAAGTTGGCACTCTGGCTAGTCGCTACTCTAACTCCGTTAAAACCAAATTTCAGACACACTCCCCTGAGGGTTGTTTTGAATTGGTCAGAGTATTGGACAGAATAAATCTTGCTAACGAACTGATGTGTTCTGTAGACGTTCAGTCACTGTTCACAAATTTTCCGCCACACAAAGCGATTGACTGTATTTTTGAGCACGTTGAAATGAAACATCTCGTCATCACTTCCCACCAACATATCGAGGGTGACTTTATCTGCTTCGCAATGAGGATGTCAGTTTTCGTTTTCTCGCGCAGTCCTACCGTCAAATAGGCGGAGTAAACATGGAAAGTCTATTATGTTCCATCTTATCAGACATGTTCGTGATAAAATTTGACCTACAGAGAATAGAAACTTGTCATATTACAAGTTTTATGTCGTAAACAGGTTAATTTTCAGTCGATCTAAACGGGTGATGGATAACTGGGTGCAACGTTTAAATAATTCTCACCTCAATCAGAAGGTTATTTATCAGTTTGGAGCCAATATCTCTCTGCCATTTCCAGATATACTCACAGGTCGTCGAGATGATGTCTGGTTTCGAAGAACTGACGTTAGGGAAAACTGATACGTTGCCTTTGTTTGCAGCAACCCAATATCGCGCTATTTGCTAACACCAGCGTACATAACACGGATGGTGATTACTTCCCTTCCAGTAATATGTTCTCATTCAGCATGAAGCTCGACACACAGGCGTGTGAACTAGCAACTCAGCTTCACTCAAGTTGAAAATGTTGTTTATTTGGTATCAAACTCCATAGGATTCTATACACTTCAACCAGTAGTTTGTATTGGCAGTCTGTTGATCCTACGCCTCTCCGGTGAAAGCATATAACCAGCAGCAGTATTTTAAATAATCGTTGGATGGGAGCCACATCATGTTAAAAACCAAACCCACAGCACACGACAACCTGAGTTTGAGTTGATCTGCTATTGTGAATAAAACAGTCAAACAATCATCTATGTACACGTTTTCAGTTTCAGGAAAGATATGTGAATGTTAACAGGAGGCAACTTAATGCATCATATTCGTAATCACAAGAGGTTATTCATATATTTCCGGGTACCAGCTTCCTTGTCTTCTTGCGTTTGGAAACTCGAGCATTTGAATTTCGTGTTAATGCAAGAGAAAACTTTGGTTGCTCATTCACTGCTATGTTTTTCCGCATGAGATATATGTCGCGGATTTGAATAACAATCAGTTATCGGCGTCGTCATCAGTCGTTGCTTTAAACTGTACCAAAAACTCGTCTTTTATTCAGGAAGAAGCGACTGTTTGAGACCTGCATCTTTTGTCAAATTTACAACTATTTCTAATGTTTTCTAAACATTCTTGCAATGCAGTAACGGATTAACAATCTTGCGTACCATTAATCAGAATTGTGATTGTGTATATCATTTACTGCTGGTCCGATTAACGAAGCATAACAAAACAATCATTTCTCTGCCGTGAAGGGCCACCACAATATAATGTGACGTAATACACAGCAAACTAGATACAACTGGTTGAAACTGATTGTCTGTGGGGAGAATGTTTTTAGAAAGTCTAATTTTCCCAATTGTTTCATTTATCGAGATCGATGTGCCCATTACACAAGTTCCATAGTGGAATAAACTTCAAAAGATTCACATAAAAATATTCTCAAAGATTTTTCAGTATGTTATACCCCTTTTAACGCTTACTGGTAGTGCCCAATTTTGTGACCTGGGTTGATGTTTGATGCGTTGGTGATTGGTGTTTCTGTTACAATTCAATCTTGAACAGAGTCTTGTTTTACGAAGTTAGGAACTGTCTCTCTATCAATTGCTTCACAAGCACAAAGCTTTGATTTATGCGGTCTTAAAAATTTGGCAACAACACCACCAAGTACATCATACTCCTCACTTGACCACTTTGTTTGTCACATAGACATGTTTGACAATTCCACGGGGTTACCGGGTTTGTGTATTCGCCTGTTGCTAGTTTGTCCGTGATCATTAGTTTTATAATATATTTGGAAGCCATTCTTTGACATGTGAGACAGGATTTGTTGACTCTCTTTATCATCCTTTCTGTGTTATCGGGAGTCCTATTTAGTTTGCTTGAGCATTGACCTGTTTGCGTTGTTCTGGTGGTTCACATAATATACACCGTAATCAACTTGCAGGGATTTACTAGAAAAAGTTTGCAATCACGAATAAATCTCCAAAAGTTGTCATCGATAATCCTGAACAGCTTGTTATGGACAGTCACCCGTTGGGACACAATCCACAAACGATATTACACAGAAAGCTTATCAGTCCTATATGACGTCGGAACTCATAACAATAAAAACACAGCTCATGTAAATCTACCGCACATTTTATTCGTGTGCGTCATGAGTTTTGAAATTTCGTGAGTTTTACATCCACTAGTTAATATATAACCATCCTCTTCTTCTTGTTGTATTTTCTCGTCAGACAGAAAATAGAGCTGAAACAGAATTTTGGAGTTGCACGTATTCTCTGTTGGTTCATGGGTAAAAGTGGTACAATAGCAAAAATCGACTTCTAAATCAAACAGTTGAGGGATATTCAGTCAGAATATAAGGAGTTGATGCTAAGTTAAGAACAAGATCAGTCTGACGAACATTTTTGGTCTGAACGCACAACACCGGTTTGGATTGGTTAACATCAGCCGTGTTAATAAACCGTAATAATACTGGATTTGCATGATCCTACAGAACACTGTATACACAATATGAGTCGATAACGTGACCAGCGGTCAGAACGTGTATATGGGGTTTTGAGGCTGGATTTTGATGAGTTCTACATCACTGTTCTCTGTTAACCCTGATTTCTAGAGCCATTTCTGCAACTGTTCTTTTTCTTCAGATGAATTAGGCTTTTTTCGTTTTTTCTCTAAAAATTTCTCCGCGGTTACATATGGATGGTTGAATACAATATGAGGCGACCTCGACAGATTATTCGCCTTTGATTTGAGTAACACTTTCTGACTCAAACGTAACTACTGCGCTCGACCGCGTTAAATGGTTGATAATTAGAGCTGATTAATTTTTTTATTGTTCTTCGCGTACTACAGTCATTTTGATAAAAAATTGTTGTATACAAACCCGTCTTTCTACCGTGACTATCTAATTGGATCCAGTCTACTATGACTTTCTGTGAATATTTAAAACACTGAATTCCCTTGATCCATTTCGGCAATAATGAGAGAATACACGTCGCGAGATGATAACATTTCGTTTACTCTCTTTAGTCGCGAACGTAAAACATTAGAATATATAGGACTCACGTATAGTACCGATTATAGAAACAATCAACGATTGGGTTGACATGAAACAAAACTGTCATTAGCTCCAGGGCAGCAAAACTGCATGAGTCAACAGTTTATGCACACACAGGACTGGATAGCTAATGATGATTAACACTGCTTCGGAGAAGGCAAGCCATTCCGGATTTCAATGACGCAACAATACTTGAAGCGCGTTGGCGGGGTCAGCAACGTGACCTATTTCCATGCCGAGTTTTGCAGTAGATGAGGTCAGATTTCGTCTCACTCGGTCTGTTGCCATTGCCTGTTGCGTTATGGCGCGCACAAACCACCTGGGCATATGCTCAGCCCTTTTATGTTGTAGGCACCGATTCGTTCTACCGATATAGGCCTCACTGCAACTGCAAGTAAACTGACAGATTATATGTGAGACGGAACATTTCGGTAGGTCACGGTTATGAACAAGCTGAGCGACACTCCTGGTTGCTAGTAGCAACTGCAATTCAGCCGCAGGGTATATACGGGTTAGAGCGGACTGTAATTTTTGACTTACGTCGGTTGTGATATATTCGTCTTTGGAAGGTAGGTTCAGAACAACTTTCTTCTTAGGGAGCCTACTTACGGCAGTCTTGATCAGTCTTTCGTTGCTGTGAATGTCGATGAACTTCTTTGGGGGATGGCTGTTTGCGAGCAACACGTTCGGTATAAATACGGTGTGAATACTTTTGGGTGAACAATTCAAGTCATTTTCTTTCGTATAAATTTCCTCTGTATGGATTAGTCTTGCTGTGATAAATAGCGTCTTTACCGCACATTTTGGTTTGTTTGATACGAAAGTTTTGCTACTGTATGCTTTGTAATGACGAGTCAATAGTGCACAATGATCGAAAATATGACACATCCACAGAATTTGTGGTTAGCCGCCAACAAAAAATGAACACTGAATTTCGTCTTTGTAAGAGCTTTCTAGTAGTACGTCATTGCCACTGCCTAGGTCAGAAATCCTGTCACACTTCCACGAGGCAACCGTGTTGAGTACTGAATCACTGACTCCTCAGTGGGCACCACTATGGTGTCTTTTGCCAACATCGAACCACACTAACTTGTCAGTAATGCTCATGTTATTTGCCGACATAGCAACTGCTTTGTCACTTCAGTTGATAATCCCATGACTGGGACTTCTCCCCAAGTCGGAATCGCAGAAGTTATCAAAGTTATCGAGAAATATTTTGATTACTGTTTAGTAGTAAGGATTTGGTTGTTACTTGTTGATTACAATCAGAAGTTAGTGGTAGCTAGACTAACCCTGCCCATTACAAACAGATGCACAACTAAAGATCTCCAACGGAAACGTGATTCAAGTATGGTGCTTACTTTTGAAAGATGTCGGCTGGGATATTATGAAAGTGTGACAGCTTCGATCAGTTGTATGATGTTCAACTTACGATAACCAGATCCTGTGTTATTTGTCAGTCATTCGCTGTAGTCATTCAACCCGAACGAATTACTTTTGTTTAATTGCACTCCTTAAACAATAAAACAAGGGCCACAACATTTTGATTGTACATTTTCGAACAAAACTCAGTATTGAATGCAGTGGAAAATTCACAGTAGGTGGATAAATGCTATGCTGTGCCTTCTCGCTTATAAGTTACGTTTTGTAGAAATAAGCTCGGGATGCTTCGGTAGTCTACTCCGTGAAAGTTGGACTATTTGATTCTCATGTTTCCCTCCTTACATCAATGTATCTGGTGTAGTTGTGCTAGAGTAGCTTGCCTAATTGACTTCGCTTGACATCTGATCCGAATGGGATAAGTAAGCGTTCCGGAAGGATGCAACTACTGTTAACTTTCATGCACTATTCCTATCTTCCATCTCTATTTTCTTATAACATTTTATTCTTCTTCTTCTTTTTTTTAAATTTTAGATGCATATGTTCTTTGGTTAATGAACTAGAAATTTCTGGATGAAACTGGAAGAAGATAACAAGGGATGTTGTCAGTGCACTTGAATTGGGTACGTATACGTCTGTTAACATCAGCCGTGTTCTGTGAATAACGACAGAATGTGGAACTATTGGTTTACAAATGGTTTTTCGGTGTATATGTGATGCATCTTCGAAGAGAATTTCGGTTCATAATTGGGAATCCTATAGTTTAATTCCCGATAGTTTCGTCTCTATGTTCAGCTGTCTTGACCGCTAGTTGAAAAGTACTAGCACCAGATATGGATCACCTTGCAACCTCACAGACGCGAAAAGCCACGTCTAACCCCCAATGTGAACCAGGACTTCAAACAGTTGAGTGACGTGTCACAGGAACGGATACTTTATCGATCATACAGAACCCTAATTTATAGAGAAGTAAGCACCAAATTATTCAGCAGTATCGGCCGTGTAGGGAGATGGTGAATCTCTCTTAGTTTACTTTAGATAATTTGATGGGTTCAAACGCGTTCCCTGATAACGGAAATCCTCGAATCAACTTATGATTACAAAAGAAACGGCCCGTGTTCAACCCAAAAATAAGGATGTAATGATTTAGTAGAATGGGTTAAGCATAGAAAGTCTAGTTGTCATCCCATCCACTTTGTTAATCGTGTCGCACTGTCAGTTCGGTGATTAGGGTGGGACCATTTGTAAATATGTTGTTAGCCTAATTGACTGTGATTTCACTACCCGTGTCCATTAGCGTTTCATATGAGCTGCTACAAAGTGTGTAAAGGTCTAATCAAAATGTGCTGACAAAGTGCTTTTGCAGTTGCCAAGCGAATTTCTCGAAACGCACGGTTTGACAACGGGAGGTGAAAGGGCCAGCATGTATTGACAAAGTACTATTTGGCAAACTGGATGATAATCGCACCTATCGGCATTTAAAGTAATAAACCATGCGATATATTACAACTTCGCTTATGACTTGACCAATCGGTTTGTTTCTAACTATTTCAGTTGCCAGGCACGCAGCTTCAACTAAATGTTATTTTCTAGTGGTCCCTCGTAATATCCGCTTTTGCCCTCTGTCTCTCTTATTTGCTGTAAATCATTTGTTGTTTTGCGTTCTTGACTTTGTTCCTAGGATTTAGCTTAATATTCGTCTCTCTTTCTATGGAACAAACTCGGAAAATTTTCGATTCACCTCTTCTTCGTGTAAGTGGATCCGTGGATGGAACCGTCTTTTTTGCAGTGCATTGGTACATAAAACCCATATAATACCTACGTTGTCTACTTTGCTCGGTTAAAATCACTAAAAAATACCATGTGTGCCGATCAAATCTTTAATTGCGCCGATCGAGTTGCTTTCTGACAGCCACTGAGAAGAAGCTCTTTGGGTCTGGTTTTTAAGGTATTAATCCGCGCTCCGACTACAAATATCGCTGCTAATAATTGACCAAATAGGAATCCCATATTTACTACATCATTTTTGACTGTTGCTTTCAATGAAATTTTGTGCACGACAACATTTTTCCAAATTCCAATCCAGAAGACCATCATTCATCAGTTTACATTCAACGTGGTTGCGTAACTATTACAACTCTTCTCAAGAAAATAGTCTATGATTTATTAATATTGTTCATTTCGCATACTGACTACCTGACGATGTGAATAGTTGGCGGTACGCAATATTTTTGATTAATCATACCAATCAGTATGGTTTGATCGAAGACAATCATTTGGTTGCATCCAGCTGAGCATTTTGAACTGAGTCAACGGTACGACTTGTGCAGAAGCAAGTCTGGCAAAGATAATTGATTCGAAGACAAGAAACTATGATTGAGCTGTATTGGGGTTTTCATTTTTCCTCCGCTTGCAAAAAATTTGTGTGCAGCGAAATTTGTATGGGCCTCGTGTTTTATTTATTTTTCCTACTTTTCCAGGTGTCGTTTTCAGACTAGAATGGTGATTTTAAACATTCTGAGTTACTTACCTTCACTTCTAATTGTACACATAATACTCCACACAGAGAACAAACATTTCTTGTTTGCCGATATTTCGGAGTGTTTTGCAGTACAATGTAACAAGTCGAGCATGTCTCTGCTTTAAATGTGAGACTACAGCCGGAATGTTTTACTATCCTTCATTATTTCTAGGATGCTTGATAAGAATCAGCTTCGCTGTTAGTAACGAAGGCAGCAATGTGTGTGTTACAAATCAATCACAGTGTTGTTATTGATACTGATTGGTTGTACTGATCATAACAAATCATGACTTTAGGTAAACGACGTTTGCTATCTGATCGGCCTAAAAAATGCACATGCTTAAAGCACTGCAACCTACACATAAGCACGGATTGAGTTACGAACTTTGTGAGTTTTGGGTTATAAGTTAACAAATAATAAAACGCAGGATTATTAATTATAGTGGAAAAATCAGTGCAAATTTCGTATTTTTCAGCGCTAGAAGTTTGAAGGAAAACAATTTTGTGTGGTTCGTTAAAGACGTGTACGTTAGTTTTAGCTTCACCAACTTTGAACTATCAAGGTCATAAAACAACAAATATTTCAAGTAATCCATCGCATACGAACCGTTTCACGGAAACAGGTTTTAAAGTTCATTAAATTGGTGACAAAACATTATCATATATGCAAATACGTCACTTTGCAGAAATAGATATCTCACAAACGCCATGCATTCTCAACAGAAGCTATTATTTTTGATCAAGATAGAATTCAACAAATCCAGAATTGTTTTTGGAGTCAGGTATACCAGCGGAAGTGGATATGCGAAACACTTGTCACATCTGCATATCAAGGCAATCGGAAACGAGCATCACTTATATCATCCCCGAAAACAAACAATGCACCGTGCAGAACTGGTAAATAGTATCGAACAGCTGGCATCCCTTAAGCGGTCTTCTCATAAAAACTCATGGCACCTGCTCCAGTCTAACCAGACAAAGAAACCGCGTGATCTTTTGCGGTAAATATTTTACTAGTCTACGTCCAAAGTAGTGTGTTTGGCGCACTCGTTTTAAGACTCCACTATGTTACCCATGGTGACTTCAAAAGTTATTATGAGGTTACTAGATGCAAACTTGATGCAAACACTAATAAAAACCATGCTCACCTCATATTTTTGTAGAAACTCAAAACTTCCCGTTGAGGTGATAATCAGTCAGATAGTTAACTTCCTGTTTGAGCAACGACAGACATTAGCCTTTCATTCGTTCACAGAGTAAATTGGTTTTTGTTTTGTTGCAATATACTTTTTGTCTATCGTGCTATTTTATGTTTGTCTTAAAATAATCTACGTTTACTATATAGACTGTAAATTTTGTTAGTTGCATTACACTAACAGGTCATTTACAATGCAAATTTTTAGCCTGTTTATATATGGAAGAATAAAAAGACCGTTATTCTTGGCGTCGTTACATCTGTTTGAAATTCCAAAGTTAAAAGTTTTGATGAGACAATGAAGTATAGTTAAAGCTTTTAAGCATAAATTGAGCAAACATAAAAAGTAGCCTTTATTATTTTATTTCGCCCATAGATTGCCATTCTGCCCAGTTTTGAGTGCATTTGCTTCGATAGTGTCAGATAAGTAACTAGTCCTTTTGCATGTGTTTATCGGCATTCTTTTCAACCGGCTTCTTCTTTAAACAGCCGTAATATAAATCTGGGTAGTTATATATACCTCTCAACTGCAATTGAGCAGCAGTGGACAAAATGATGCTGCAACTGTGGACATTGTCAATCTCAGCAGCAAAATGAATCCAACAGATCACTGCACTAATCCGATAAAAACAACCTGATCTACAGTTAAGTATCTGGTCGTTTTAGTATTCAGTAACTTCTGATATATGACAGCTGGTTATTGGAAGGATGGAACATCGCAAAGAACAGGGAAAGTAAATATTTGAAATCGGTTTTTTACTCAAATTTAGGGGAAGAAATTATCCCATAATCCAGTGTCTTAACTGCTTTGGATTAAAAAATCAGCAAGTTTCATTCAAGCACGAATATGATCTGGAGCGAAAATAAAGTAGTTATCTATTTGGTATCCAGAAACAGGCGAAAGTCACACAAAGGGTTTGAGCTTCTGCTAATAAAACGTCCATCTATATGTCCTGTTTTATGAAACTAAGATTTGCCACAGCAACATGTACATTCACATAATTTTGTGTATTGAGCCTGACACAGCTTCCCAGCAACTCACTAAAACAGGCCAGTTTATGTAATCAGATATTGAGCAACCTCGCCTGCGATAGCTAACTCATTTAGTATGCTAAACGACAAACCATATCCATCCAGCGTACATCTCGATGGTATAGAGAAAACACTTGTAGAAAATTGAAGGTGCGACTTGATGGAGGCTTGAAAAACAAAAAAAGCAACTGTGTCATAATGGTCACAAAACGACAATTGTATAACTCCAATAGTGAACGAGCAAGCACAAGCTTCGTGACTCGGATGACCAGAATATTTGACGGAACTTTAGATTCTGACCTTGTGGATTGACCCTAAGCGTGCTTTCATCAGCTTACATAATCATTATCACAACCTGTGATTGGGCCTTCTAGAAATAAGGCACGTTTACTTTTACACAGGAAGACTTGAAGGTGTAAGCCAATTGATATCAGCCTTACACCTTCTAGAGCTTTGTCTTTTATTTGATAAACAGAAAAATTAGGAAATCGTCCGTTTGATCTGTTTTATGGCTTCAACAAATGAAGCCGTGTGACGTTTGAAAAACTCTTGCGTCTAATTCACGTATTTGGATACTCTGTCGAAAGTATTTTTTAGAAGGTGATGACACTCAGTGTTTCTGTTTGCCTTATCTGCTGTGCCCTTGGTTCATTTACCGATTAGTCCTACTTGCTAGCTGACGCAAATATCAACAGTGTCTTTGCGTGTAATCACAGAAGAATTACAGTGGGTTGATAAAAAACCAGCCCATTAATGGACGCCGTGAATTAGAACTCAAGTCGAACAAATGTTGCTTACGAAGAAAGTAACTTTTAGTAGTACCCGGGAAACCTACAGTAATAAGTAATTCAAACCATATTTATGCGCAACACCTACATTCCTCCAAAAGATAACCCAATATAATATCAGAAATCTGTTTCTTCATAGCTTACCGGTAGAAAATATTTCTTGGTTCGAAGGGGGTTAATATGTAACATGCAAGCTGGCTGTTTACACGTTGACTGTCCGGCATACCTGCGGACCAAATGTGGGGCAACGTAGAGACACCAGGGGACAGCGTTCTTCCGAAGTAGAGGTTCCAACAAGTCCTGTAAAAGGAAACAACAAAAAACAAACATAAGCCAAAGGCCCAGTAAGCCATGCACGCGACTTACACAAACGATAACTAAAACGGCGCCGACAACACAGCAGCACGCTCCGTTACACGATTCAAATTCAACCTGTGCGCGCTTGCTGGTTTCGACCGCACGTTACAAATATACACTATAAATTCCTCCGAATTAATTTTTGTGACACTGGAGAAGTACTTTTGAATTACAACAGTTTTCTCCAATCGTTCAGTTAACGATGTTCAAATGGTCCACTTATATTCAATAGGGCAGGTACCTCTAAACATTCACGGTCATTCACATACGGTGCTGTTTTCCATTCTACTTACTAATCATCATCCAATTTATAAAACAGCACCTGTATATTTCATATGTAAGTAAGTTTTTTGAGGTTACTGTAGTGCACATCGATGTATAAAAACCGGAAGAACTCCGGTTTGCAAATGAAAACACAAAACGTTTATTCTGGTACTGGAATAAAATTAGCCGGACCCTCAAACGGACGATCACGTTCTACTGAAACTTTCGTTTCACTGGATGGGAATCAAATTAACCTAGACAGCAAATGCTGTAGAGTGAAATCA
Organism: Paragonimus heterotremus; assembly: GCA_013368495.1. Lineage (NCBI taxonomy): Eukaryota > Metazoa > Platyhelminthes > Trematoda > Plagiorchiida > Troglotrematidae > Paragonimus > Paragonimus heterotremus. The sequence continues at coordinate 53,020 of LUCH01000306.1, read as the reverse complement.
TCGACCAACATTTGAAGTGATTTATCTGCTTACCGAAAAGTCTTTGAACCAGTGCAAATTAGCAGCAGCGTCGCCGATGATGCTACCGTTTTGGTTGCAGTAAAAGCATCTACAGTAATGAAGCAGCAAATGAATTTCATCAAATCCTCTAATTGTTTATGCATGTTAGTTTCGCAAAACGAGGAACTGAAAGATAGACGGATATGAAGGAAGCCGATGAGAAGCTGACATTTTAAAGTAAAAGGAAATGGCAGTGAATTATTCACTGCGCAGTCCGAACACACAAATCTCGATGATAAACATTTCTGACCAGGTAGCACTGTTAGGAAATACAAAACATCTTCATCGGATTTCTCAGTAAAAATAAAAAGCTTCCCTGGGCCACTAGAGAAAGATATTATGAGGGTCAAAATGGACGCAGTTCATCCCAGCAGGCGAAAATTGAACAGCTAAATTTGGAAGATTCTGTTATATGGTCCCCAATGAAATCAAGACGAAATTGGACTCCAGTAAAAATCTACTGCGACAGAACCCATCGGCGCACTGATAAAAAGTTATTGATTCCCTGAAATGCCGGCTTCCATTTTCGAATGTTTGTTCGACCTGGTTTGGTATAGTTTTGAGCGCTCAAAAACTATACGCTAAAACGATTACGCACTGATGATGTCACCTCGCTTGGTGATGAAATGTTTGCAACCTAAATGCCAAGCTCGGCGAACATACCAATACCAAAACACCAATCTCCACGCTCAGACCCGAGGATAATATGGAAACGTTTATCTACGAACGTGAGCAACCAGTGTGATTGATTCGGCCGATAAAAGTGCTGTATGAAATTGAGGTGATGTATGCTCGTTCTCCTTATGCCTCTATAACTATATATGGTTTGTGAGCATAACATGTGAAGATCAGAACACGACAAGTAGGTTATTGAGAATCACAAATAGTAGATGAATATGGGAATGAGGATGAATAAGCTTGGGTGTCAGAGAGGTTTTTTCTGCAACGAGTGTTCGCCGCTGCAGACTGATTCACGTCTATTAGCTTTACAAATGGCTTTGTAAAGAAAATCCAAGGTTGATGGAGATTTTCGCTAATCTTTTGTGGGCAGGCATGCGACAATTGTAAATTCTGTTGGGAAAAGTCTTTGTCGTAAAAGCTGTCGTACTTTAATGGTTTCGAGTTTAGATTCAAGGGTGTTGCAAATGATATCTGGTATCTTTCCTGTGGAAACCGCTTTGAGCAGGGGATGTGTTGTCGTGATTAATTTCACATCACTTGAGGCGTTGTTTCGGAATTCTTTTCAACGACCGGCTCTTGACTCACTCTACGTACCCGACTTGGCAACAAAGTGATAGGCTAAACAAAAACACAACACGAGAAACCTAGATTTGACACAATGCCAAATAGGTACTGAGAGATAAGTTATTGTGTGCTACAGAATAATCATTCTGTGTGCACAGACACCGTTCTGACAAAACTTCCACTAACTTTGGCCAAATGTTTTAGCGTCACGCACGTCAACTCCTGTTAGTTAAGACACATGGCATCCAATGGCTATTTAAGTATATTATTCACCTGACCAAATAACCTCAAAAGGTAACTTTTACTAGTTGTATACTATGTGTTTCGGTAAGGAATTTGTGTATCGGAAACTACGATCTACGGAATACTGTTGTCAGATATTTATCTGAGACAACGTCAGTCATACAGATATAATTGTTATCATCTCAGCGACCACTGAAATGTTTTTAATAAGATTTCGTAGATTTAGTGTAAAAGGGGGATGATTACTGAAAGAAAATGTCAATGTAAGACCATCTTGTATAACGACTGTATTTCTAGACAAACCATTTTGTTACAAACCCGGATTGACTTAGACAAGGTTACTCGATTTGATTGGACCAGCCGGTGACGACAAATTTGTTGTTGGTAAATGTGGACGAAACGGTATATGTTATATGATAATATTTTGGTGACGAGTCACTCATCAGTCTCACACCAGCACTGTGGGACATAGAACCACGAGATTTCTCTGTCGCCTCTTGAAAACACAGATATTTCGAAATATTTACGGAATGCCCTTTTGTTGAGTTGAATACCATTGTTAGTGCGGTGCCTAATACTTTTGGCTCTCTTAATTTGTGGTTCTCGATTTTACAGCTGCTTTGTGGGGAGCAGCATTTACTTAACAGCGTTTTATATAGAATGGCGATTATCTCTTTGTATGCTAAAGTCAAAGCTTCAGATAAATCTTTTCCCCTCTCCCAGATCGTGGTGTTTACTAATAGCTCACCTTTAGTCGCAAAAGACCTAACTTCCTCTCACTCAGGGTAGGACTAAAGACATTCGATACGAACTCAACCCTGAAATAGAAATAGGCGTAACGCTCCATTCCGTAGAGTCTGGTATCTTACAGTAAGTCGGCCAATAATTTTTTCTTATTCTTTAATACGTCGTTAGGCCCTCCGTGATTGAACTGTGTTGAATAATTTTAAGTGGATAATGGAGTACTATTTTTGACGAACATTTTTCAAGCTTGGCGTGCACAATGTATGTTCCTGTAGTATTTTCTCTGCAAACGTTTAGTGGCCCGGAATACCTTCACTAAAGGTATTCAATTCTGAAAACTTCATATCGTCGGTACCACTGTATTCCATTTTAGGATTAGGCTAAGCAAAACTCACTGTAAACCATTTTTGTCATTCAGTTTCTTCGATAGTATATACGCTGATGCCAACTGCTAGCTTGGTAAAAATAGTGTTCGGTTGGATAGTTTTTCTTGTCAATGTACTTGTGGACCTGCTCCAGTGATATGCCATACTGACAAAAACGGTTGACGAAAACACGGTGGCATTCGTATTAGACTGCTTCTTGGTGAAGTGTGGAAAGGTTCTTTGTCTAACCTATCACTCATTCAC